>ML677351.1:31849927-32006369 GCA_007922305.1 Dermatemys mawii
CGCAGCACCCACGCCTCTGCTAGGTGACAGACAGACAGCTCTGCCGCACCGGTCACTCTGCCTGCAGCACCCACGCCTCCGCTAGTCGACAGACAGCTCTGCTGCACCAGTCGCTCCGCTAGCCGTCCTGCTAGCCGACACACAGACTGCTCTGCTGCACCAGCCACTCTGCACTTTTCCAGGTCCCCCCTACTTAAGACAGCGCTCAGTGATTTCTTTAGCTCTTAGGTGATTTCAGCTCACAGTAGGGGAGCCTTAGTACAGGTGCACCAGTGAGCCCAAAGCAATTGTCAGCTCAGCAGCCTGGAACCAGGCTCCTAATAGAAGCAAAATTCAATTCTGACATTCCACAGTAGAAAGAGGCAGGGTGCAATAGGCCTGGGAAGCCCTCACACAACACCCTCACCAAAAGATATAGGTGCTTGTCCATTGTCTCTCTCAATCTCACAGTGTTCTGAAAACGCATGGCCCTTGCCCAGTGAGTGCTACCTAGATGATGTCGAGTCCCTCCATCATAACAAGGGCCAAGTACATGTCCATAGTCCTTCATTCACATAAAACATCACTTTATCATTCCTGCCCCAATAACATAGAAACTGGGGCTCCCTCATCAGCCGAAGTGGCCATGTGGGCTGCTGTGGGCTCAGGCTAGGCGCAGTGGGTGTGTCTATGCAAATTGATCAGCCCCAGACTTATTTTGCAAGGCTCACTGCAATTCCCATAGTTCGCCACCAGATGTCAGAATATATCTCATTCCTGACACTGCTTACATGTTAAAACTTTTTTGTTCACAGTTCAGCAAGACAGGATTTTGAAGTGGGAAGACGAAGAAGAAAGGACCAGAAAACAACCAGTAGAACAAGCCACAGCTAGTGCCTGGTAACCAGATATAAAGCAAGTGTCGAGCTGAGCCTCACCACAAGAACTAAGAGAAGGCCAGCTATGAGGGAGGCACCCGGAGGTTCTGATGGGCACCCATACATCATCCTGTGCAATAAGGACCAGCCCCCACCTGCGACTGCCCTCTGGACTCCAACAGAGGCTAAGGAGCAGAGCTGGACAGAGAATGACAATTCTGTTTTGCAACAACTTTGGAGTTTCAAAATTTGTTTTTACTCTGCACTGGAATTAAAACAAAACCTTTCTAACATTTTCACAAAAGGCATCAATCAAAACATCCATTTTCAGATCAAAGAGATGCGGTTTTGTCTTTGGGCCTCTTACTCTCCAGAGAGTCCATCCTGGGCCTCAAAACTTATTATAAAAAAAAAGTCATTAAAATCAATACATCTTCACAAGATGTTTCAGCCACCATCAAGAAGTCCTGTCTAATGTCTACTTGCATTTTATAGCTAGAATAAGGCAGTCTCAGACAATTTCAATGGGAGTTAGGTTCCTAAATATCTTTGGGGATCTGGGCAGAGGAGACTAAGGGTCCATCTAAAAGAACACATAGTTCACAGCAACCTAGGGTGTAAATCTACCCCACACTAGCCTGCTGCATACTGAATGTCCATGTGATCTATGCTGCCATGCACCACAAGTTCCTTAGTATGGTTCTATCTACTTCTCTTCCCAAGCAGTGTAAATCAAAGTGCACCACAGAGCTTGTCATGTGTGGCAGGCTAGTGTGGATAGATTTACATCCCAGCTTGCCACATGAAGTAAGTGCTCATATAGACAAACCCTAGGTTGACACTTACTAGGAATTAAAATGATCTTAATTTTGTTTTAGCTTAGTTAATTAAATTGTATTACAGCCACTTTAATTCTGAATAAAAGTGTCCATGCCTGGTGTGACAAAGCTCCAAGTTTGTACTTGTGGGTCCTGCGCTTCCTGGCAGATTTAGGGGCCTCAGAAACTCATCTAGGCCCCAGAGTGACCTCTCTTTCTCAGTAGAATTGGCAAGAGTCACCACCTAGTGAGTTACCTTCATCACAGGCCAGTATGGAAGATGGAAAAGGGGGGAGCCCGGGCCCGCCCTCTACTCCGGACTCCAGCCCAGGGACCCTAATAGTATCAGCTAAGATGGCTGACCTTGTAGGCACAAAACACAATACAATTCCCTGGGCTACTTCCCCACAGCAGTCCCTGCTTCTTCAAACTCCACTTCACCCTTACCTCAGGGCCTCCTTCCTTCAGTATGATATGTTGTCCAACACTCAGTCTCACCAACAGCATAACTTCCTTCCACAGCTCCTGACACCCACACCCACCTGACTAACTGGGAGGTTTTTATCTGGTTTCAGCCAGTCCCTGATTGGCTTCAGGTGTCCCAATTAGGCTAGCTGCTTCTACTCCTTTCCAGAAGCTTCTTAATTGGCCCCAGGTGTCTTGATTGGCCTGGAGTAGCCTTTGTTTGGCTATCCAGGGAACAAGGACCTGCACATCCTGAGACTAATATACCTGCCTTCCAGCACTCTCCTATATCCTTCTGGTCTGACTCCGTCACACTGGTTTAATTGGTTGTAACTAATCCACTTTAAATTCACACCTTGAATTAACTTTTCTGCATATCCCTGGATAGACAAGCCCTTAGATGGTTGAGGAGAAATGAAGTTCCTGGTGACTATTAAGCAATATGGGATCGGTGGAAAACAGTTGTCAGGATAAGTCTTTCATACAAGGACATGAGAATTTACCATCTGAAGTAGATCTGGTGGCAGCACATTCCCCAAAGCTCTAACCTCCTTTGTTTTCATTTACTCAATCTTCCATTATTTATAAATGGATGGTTACCGGAACCTTTGAACATCTACTCCTGAGTCAGTAACAGAGAAGGGAAAGGGACTGGAAAGGAGTGGCATACAAATTTGGTGGGCTGGTAAGAGCATATAGAAAATGTAAGACATTTTAGCTTACAGGATTTACATTTGAATTTCCCAAGGTCTAACTGATGGCCAGGGCAGCTTGGCAGTGACCTTGGGGGGCGGCGGTGTGGGTGTTTCGCTTCCTTCCACAGCACAGGATGTGCATCGCTTGCCAGGATCACCTGGGTGTATTTCCCTCATTTCCCTGCCCTTGCAGGGGCCTCAGGCAATGGTTGCCCCTCTGTCCCTCCTATTCACTCCCTGAGCCACACTATATCTTAGTCTCCTGAGGGCTGTAACACTTTGCTCTAGTGGTTGGGTTTAGTGTGCAGGATGGCTGAGTTGTGTCAGTAGCCTGTGATAGCCAAGAGGTCAGACTAGAGGATCTGGTGGTCCCTTCTGGCCTTAAACTCTATGATAGCCAATGGGAGATATGGGTACCTGTTTTCCTGGGGCACAAAGCCATCATTCTTCAGTGCTAGTCCTGCCCTGAATGCAGACTGGGCTCACAATCTATATAATGTGGCTGATGGCTTGGATATTATGAGTGGGACACAGGGTCCATCAGCCCTTAATAATCAGCCACTTCTGTAGAAATAGGTGTAAGTATGTGATAGGGCATGAATCTATCCCGTTCCTGGTTCAGATTCAGAATCTCCTATGAAATTCATGTGCTTCTGGATCTGGAGTTTTGGTTCAGTCCATAGTAGAGACAATGGTCAAATGTGAACCTCAGATTCCAAACCCTGCTTAGTTCTCAGAGAAGAGAGGTGTATGGCTCTGAGGGTTGGATTTGGTCCCTTTCTACTGGTTAGTGATCTTCTTAGCACATGCGCAACATACCTCAGGTGGTACATGGTGAGGATTCATCACCAAATTTGGTCTGCTGATTGGATCATTAGCTTCCCTGGCCTGGGTACCGCCGGGGAGTGCAGCATGAACACTGATCCATGTCCCCCTGGTTAGTGATGAGATAGAGAGAAGAACACGGCAATCAGGATGGAGAAGAGTGTAAGAGGCCTGTGATAGCAAGTCTCATTGCAGACGAGAGTAGAAAAGTATATCAAACAGTTCACAGAGAGAAATGGCATCAGATTTTAAGGACAACCAAGGTAGATGGGTGATTACTGGATGTTGCTCCAGGTCACTTAGATAAAGCAGATCAGGACTGGTTTTTACAGATAAGCAAGGCCTGCAAGGAAGCCAGGGTTTTGACTGTGAGGGTTTTTAAGTACGCAGATAATGACTGGAATAACATAGCTGGGTGGGAGGACATGGTTTTAGGATTTTGTTTCTCCGTCCCTGAGAGTGTCTTTCAAAGGGTGGCAGGGAAGAAGATTCCTCTGTGCATGCCAGTATCATTTGAGATTTGTTCTTTCTGAGAAGAGTCCCCTGGCTAGTTTTTAACACTATCTACAACTTTTTGTCATTCTTGGATTTTTGCGGGTGGGTCGGTAGATTTGGTGGTAGCATTGGGGAATCTTGAGGGTAGCCAAATTAAGCCTTTAGCTGCATGGGAGGCTGCGAGAAGCAGGAAATCTCATCTTTGGGCTTGATGGTTTGTCCCGTGATCCTGAAGAGTCAGATTCTTGTTTCTGTGGTTTATTGGGTGTATGGGCGGGAACCAGGGGCTGGGGGTGGGGGAGGGGAGAATGAGGGAGGGGAGAATGGGGCAGGATGGGAGAATGTGGGGGGTGAAAGTACCTAAGTGGACACAGCTGGTTTAAACAGGTATCTGCCCAGCTGAATGGCTCTGGCTGTCTTGGCTGAGGCAGGAAAGCTCCGCTGAAGAAAATGCAGGGGAAGCACCCACCCACAGTGTGCTGTTGTTGCAGGCTTTAATGCAGGGATTCTGATTACATCTTTAAATGGCCTGGCTCTATCTGTTCAATACTGTCAAATGGTATAAAACTCTCAAGGGATTTGGATTAAAATACTGGTGTTTCCCATTTTTATTATAAAAGCGTGATTTCTGATCCCCCACCCCCATCAGGCTGTTTTACTGACAAATCACTCACCCTAACTGTGGTGGTCTTTAGTAATATTGGGAAGGAGCTGGCAGTGAGATGAGGTCTTGATGTATTTTTATTCTAAATTAACTGTTCTATGAATGTCATAGGCCCAGGCCCCTTGGAGACAGGCACCAGTGTACCAGATATACTCTAACAACAGAGCCCATCTCACTGACTTTCTGTCCAGACTGTTGAATTGTGGGAAATCATTGAGCTTTTTGCCTATCCCATTGCTCATCACGCTTGTTCTGGATGTTTCTATGGGTCTGCATCTTTAGCCTTGGATCAGTGTTCACATTTTTCACAGAAACACCCCAGGATTATTGCTCCACTGTTTCACTGCTTCACAGATCCTCCTGGGAAGCAGTTCTCAAAGTTCTCTGTTTTTTTCAGACGCAGTTCAGCAATAGACCCAAAGGAGGGAAGATGGATAGGGAGCTACCTTGGCGTCCTATAACTCATTAACATGAAAACACTTTCTTTCCTGTTCTGCCAGCATTGTTAAAATGTCACTGTTTATTGATATCACAGTAATCAAACATTTTATTTATGGCTCCAAACAAGTAATAAATGTGACAAAGAAGATGCAGCATTTCAGTTTAATCCCATCACTGGGCCTCTTACTTGGGCTGCGGGTCACCTGGCTGCCAATTTGTAGTTTAGAGCAGCGGTTTTCACTTTGGGGTCTGCGACCCCCTGGGGTCCACAAGCCCATTCATGAGGTTCACAGAGCCCCATGGCTGAAACCCAGTGCCCTGAGGCCCCAGTGCTGAGACTGGGACTGGCGCAGGGCTGAAGCTGGTGCCCTCCATCTCCCCAGAAGCTGGGAGCAGTGCAGGGCTGATGCCAGCACCCCCCACCTCCCAGAAGCTGGGAGTGGCCCATGGGGCTGAGGTCAGCAAATCTCTCTCCCCCCCCACCCCGCCCCCTGAAACCAGGAGCAGCAGGGGACTGAAGTCGGGAGTCCCAGCTCCCTCCCCTGCTGAAGCTGGGAGCTGCACTGGGAGGCCCCACGACACAGCCCCTAGCTACCCCCTGAGCTAGCCCCCTCACTTCACACAGTCCCTACCCCCTCCCTGCATCCTGAGCTGTTTTCAAACTTTTTGAACAGAGTCCCCCCCACCTTTAAGTTATATTTTTTTGGTCACATTCCCCCGCAGCCCTGACAGGCTGGGTTGCCTCCTGAGTGAGTCAGGATGAAGGTGACACTCCCTCCCTGGACCCCACTTTGACAAGCTGGCTGGAGCCCTGCCAGCCCTTGCCTCCCCAAAATAGAAGTAAACCTATATTGATGCTCAAGGGTCTCCCCTCCCACAGCCTGGAGCCCCAAGTGACACCCTCCGCCCCCCCTCCCCCAACACACTCCCATTGGGCCCTGGAGTTTTTAGAGCAGGTTGAGAGGGGCCTCAGCAAGAAAAAGGTTGAGAACCCCTGCTTTACAGCACAGAGACTTGGGGCATGTTTGGCAAATGGCCACAACCCCCAAGAAGCTCAGGACTGTAAAATGTTTTAATTTTAAAACCTCTGGGCCAGGTCTGTGGGTTCCAGCCACTCTGGGCTGCCTTAGCAAGCAAAGGCACCAGAGAGCTGCCCTAAACAGGCAACTAGGGATTCCTCCTTTTGCAGAATAATCTCATCTGTGTTGGCTCCTTCACTGCTCTGCCTAGGGGATGGGTGCTGGGGAGATCTGGGAGAGGCAGGATAGGATGCACAGCATTTAGCTGATCCTCAGCTAATGGAGATGTCTGGATGGTAACATTGCAGCTGGAGTAACTTAGAGCAGTGTAGGGACCACCCTAAATTCCACCAGAGGCAGCTTCTGCCCCCAGCAGACCCATGTGACCAGCGCCTCCTTTCCTCCTTGCTCACAGCTGAGAATCTGGCCCTTTATTTTTAAGTGCATATCAGAGTTTTTTCTTGGTGAGAGGTGTCACCAAGAAAATAGATCAAGGCAACCACACCTCAGTATTTCCCCTCAGTGGTCCTAAAAGGGCACCAACTCTCAGGCTTCTATTTCCCTAGCCATTGCCTTTCTAAGTGGAAACATGTGCCTCACTCTCTTCTAACCAGGGCATGCCCAGGCTGCACCATTCCCTGCCTTCAATGTTATCCCCAGCACACATTGTCTAAGCACATCTGGTGGCTCTCTCTTCAGAGTGGGTTAACAGGTGTAGGTGTTACAGTTATAAGGTACCACACAGCCCTTCCTATGGATGACGAGTTTATTCTCAAGGTAAAAGCATTGCACAGTACCCATATTCCAAACAAGAAAAGAACCTACGCACATGCTAATAAGCTTACCAGTGTCCACCCTAATATGTATTCTGGCAGGAGCAGTCCTTCCACTCCCCACCTATAAGCGGAGCAGCGACTCACCCTCAGCACCTCCTGCTGGTCCTTCTGGGAATTAGCTAGATCCAGCCCTCTAGAGCGCCCTCTTCTGGGTTTGGTCCCACTTACTACTGGCGCTGGTACCCCTCCCCCTGGGCCCCAGTGCCCTCTTACCTTAGGTGCTGCACCCCACAATACCTCCACTATCTCAGGGTCTCCCCTCCCTGGGGGAACCCCCACCTTCTATCCCCACCTTGCCTCAGTCTAGGCAACTGCCAGTCACCACTTGCCCCCGCTCTCTGGGGCAGACTGCAGTCTAATTGCCACTCATCACCAGCAAGAGGGGCGGGGGGGTTGGCCTGCTGCCTCTGCTTGTCCCGGGGCTGCCCCTGCAACCCCAGTATCTCTTGTGGGATCGTCTATCAGGCCCTGCAGCCTGGGGGTTGCCAGGCTGGAGCACCCCCCCCCCCCGCAGCTCCTCTAGCCTAGCCCAGCCCTGCTCCACTCCAGGTATCCTATCAAGTCTCCCCAGCAGCCAGGCCCCCCCCTCCATCTGCAGTCAGAGGAGACTATGTCTGTTGCCTTGGCCTCTCAGCCCTTTATAAGGGCCTGTGGAATGTTTGGGGCATGGCCACCCAGCTGACCCTACTCTCCCAATCAGCCTGGGCTTTACCCTACTGCCCCAGCCTTCTCCCTGGGCTGAGTTTACCCCTTCATGGCTGTGAGCAGGTAGCCACCCTGCTACATCACCCCAGGGGATTCCTTATGATTACTAGTTCATTATAGCTACAGCTCACAAGAAGCATCCAGCCTTCTGAGGCCTCAGGAGGCTCAATCCTACCCTAAGGATTGGGGCCCTCTGTGGACGAGGGTCACTGTCCATTTGCTGGATCAGGAAGAAGGCCATGACCCAGTTTAAAACCAGGCTATTTTTGCAAAAAAATCCCTTTCTTTGCCTGTCCGTCCCTGGAGAATCCAGTTTGAACTGGTATATGCATCCCTCTCCAGGGGATGGCTTCAAAAGGCTGAGAATGGAGGAAGTACATTAGCATCTCCCTCCCTATTAAAGAAAGTACATACAGTGCCACAATCACTTATAAACAATTTCATTTTGAATATAATGTACCCCAAAGGTATTAACCCTAATTGAATAAGGCTTAACTTAATTCAGGAAAGTTTATTCAGGATATTGCAGGAAATTGTCAGACTGTCAGAAGAGGACTTCTTGTCTTTCGAACATTCATGCTTCTGGGACTGTGCAAAATGTGTTCAGTTATGTTCTCTTGTGGGCCTGTGTTACAGGAGGATCTTTGGTCACGTGATCACATAACAACCGGCAAAGTGACCACTGAGTATTGACCGTGTAAGGATAGGTAGCATGTTATTAGTAAGGAAATGACTATGCTAATGTAACTCTCTGATTCATAAAAAGAATGAGCAGTACTTGTGGCACCTTAGAGACTAAGAAATTCATTTGGGCATAAGAATGGAAGGTAGATACATTAGTCCCAGTTTAAGCAGGTCCCTTTTCCCTGGGTAAAATAACAGGGACTATTCCAGAACAATCAGGAACCTGCTATAACCAGTTAAGGCAGGCAGGCTACTTAGGACACCTGAAGCCAATTGGGAAGCTACTAGAACCAATAAAGGCAGATGGGCTAATCAGGGCACCTGGTTAAAAGAAAGACCTCCATTCAGTTAAAGAGAGACGCGTAAGGAGCTGGGAGTGAGAGGATGTGCTGCTGGAGGACTGAGCTTCATCAGGAAGAAGATCTTGTGCTGAGGACAAAGAAGGTACTAGGGGAAAGTAATGGTAAAGTGGCCTAGGGAGTTGTAGTTGTCACACAGCTGTTACAGGAGATGTTGTAAACAGCTGCAATCCACAGGCCCCTGGGCTAGAACCCAAAGTACAGGGTGGGCCCAGGTTCCCCCTATTCCTTCAACTCTCTATTTGACACAAGAGGAGTTGACCTAGGCTCTCTGGCCTGTCCCTCACCCACTAGGTGGGACAACAGAGACTAAGGGGATTGTTCTCCTTCCTTTTCCTCCATGCTGGCCAGTGATGAGGTTAGCTGAGTGAACAGCAGGCTTGAGCTAGTAGCAAAAGTGGACAAATTGAGAGCTGCCACAAAACTCTGAGGCAAGCAAATCCTTGCAGGACCCACTAAGGTGGGGAGGAACTTTGACACAATACAGAAAACACGAAAAGATGGGGGTTGCTATACCAACTCTAATGAGACTAATCAGTTAAGGTGGGATATTATCAGCAGGAGGAAAAAAAACTTTTGTAATGATAATCAGGATGGCCCATTTCAAACAATTGGCAAGAAGGTGTGAGTAACAGTAAGGGGAAAAATTAGTAGGGGGCAATTTTTAGTTTGTGTAATGACCTGTCCACTTGCAGTCTTTATTCAAGCCTAATTTAATGGTGTCCGGTTTGCAAATGAATTCCAGTTCTGAACCTCTGAGGTGAGCAAATCCACCAGAAAGCCCAGGACCCACCAAGGCAGAGGAGGAACTTTGTCACAATATATCTACAAAGAATGTAGCCATACTTACAGGATGGGGACTCTATTCTGGGGAGCAGTGACTCTGAAAAAGATTGGGGGTAGTGATGGAGAATCAGCTGAACATGAGCTCCCAGTGTGATGCTGTTGCCAAAATGGTTAATGCAATGCTTGGATATGTATGTGACAGATTGACAATATCCGGTAATATCCTGAAGTAAATTAAACCTTATCAGACTAGGCTTAATACCTGTGGGGTGCTTTGTATTGGAAATGCAAATGTTTATGTGCTATTGTGAGATTATATGGCACTTCTTTAGCAGGAAGACAAGATTAATGCAATCTCTGGAGGGTATGAGAACGTTTAAAGGTCTTTTTGGAACAATACATGTGAAGTGGATTTACTTAGGAAATATTTTGATGTGAGGCGAATGCAAATTGTGCCCCTCTGGAACCAACCTTTTGAAGATAATGTCCTTGGGACAGACACTTTGTATACTAATTATCTGCTTCTGAGCTGTATAAAAGAGTGGACTAATCTTGTCATGAGTGTGCTTCTTCTGAGTGAAGCTGTGATGGGCTTGTAACCACTATGAGTCCTGCAGAGTGTGGGGTTGAAGGATTCATCCTGCCAGAGCCCATGTTAGAATTGGGATGAACTCTGGCAGTTTATTAACACGCGTGTAGGTTCTTTTCTTGTTTTTAATGTTTTCTCTAATGCTTTTTAACCTTAAGAATAAAGTAGGGTTGTTTAGAAAACTGTACTGCAACTTGTATCTGTAGCAATCACTTTGTGGTCTCTGAGAAGGCAAGCAGATCTGTAGGCAGGCTCTCTTTGCTGGGAAATATCCAGTGAAGGAAGGAAACTGTACAGCCTGGAAATAACCTAGTTAGAAGGAAGAGAGATGCAAGTCTCCACCCAAGAGAGACAACAGGAGGGGAGCTGGAAACCTGAGTGGATGCCCTTGCCAGACCACGGAGCGGAAATATAGGTGCAGTTGCCCTGAACTGTGACAACATAGAATCCTAGAAATGTAGGACTAGATGGACCCTCAACAGATCATCTAATCTGGCCCCCTGCACTGAGGTAGAACTAAGTATTACCTAAACCACCTCTGACAGATGTTTGTCTAACCAAGAGGTGGGCAAACATTTTGGCCTCAGGGCTACATCTGGGTATGGAAATTGTATGGTGGGCCATGAATGCTCACAAAATTAACACTTCAGTGATATTCAAATAAACTTTATTTAATAAAGATACATTTTAGTGGAAATAAACATAAAACCTTACTTACTATTATAAATATGCCATCCTAACAATGTATTGCAACAATGAAACCAAACTTGCCTCCTTTCCACTGCCTCCTTGATTGATGTGAACAGTGCAGCTGGCACTCCCTGGCTAATTACTCTGTTTTATCCTCAACAATGGAAAATTATCACTACTAAAACAGCAGAGTCACCTAAGCCAACAAGTAGCAGGCTCGTGAGCTCCCACATTCCAGGCTCTGATGGTGCATTAGGGTTGTGTTGCCGCAGTAACATGACTCTCCTCACGCAGGTCCCACTGAACAAGTGGGAGTGTCAGGCAGAGCGGGGCAAGCCCCTGACCCCACTCCTTGGTGAGAGCGCAACAAGCCCCTGACCCCGCTCCTGGGGGGCTGGATTAAAAGGCCTGAGATGCTGAATGCAGCCCGTGGGCTGTAGTTTACCCACCCCTGGTCTAACCTATCCTTAAAAATATCCAATGATGGAGATTCCACAGTCTCCCAAGGTAATGTGTGCCAGAGTTTAACCACCCTGACAGGTAGGAATTTGTTCCTAATGTCTAACCTAAATTTCCCTTGCTGCAGCTCAGGCCCATTCTTGCCTTGTCCCCAAGTGGGTAGGGAGAACAATTTATCACCTTCCTCTTTATAACAACCTTTTGCATAATTGAAGACTTATCTTCATAAACAGAGGAATCTGGAATAGATTAGCATTTGGCACTAGTGCAGCTACTGCTGCAATACTATGTACAGTTCTGGCGTCCACAATTCAAGGAGACTGCTAAACTGGATAGGGTTCAGTGACGACCCCGGAAAATGATTACATAGTTAGAAAACATGCCTTATCGTAATAAACTCAATGAGCTCAGTCTGTTTAGTTTATCAAAGAGAAGGCTAAGGGGTGACTTAATTACAGTCTATACTTATTACATAAGGAAAAATGTTTTAGTACTGGGCTCTTCAGCCTAGCAAAAAAGGGTATAACACAATCCAATGTCTGGAAGATGAAGCTAGACAAATTCGGATTGGAAATCAACCATAAATTTTTAACAGTGAAAGTAACTATCCATTGGAACAATTTACCAAGGGTTTTGGTAGATTCTCCATCGCTGACCATTTTAAAATCAAGATTGTCTCTTTTTCTAAAAAGATCTGCCCTAGGAATTTTAGGGAAGGTCTGTGGCCTATATAATACAGGAGGTCAGACTAGATGATCACAATGATCCCTTCTTGCCTTGGAATCTAGGAACAAAGGGAGACCTGCCAGAAAAGGTCCGTACACCACCACTAACTAGATTATGTGGAGGGACAAAGTGGAAGCTGTTGCTAAATAAGCAGCAGCTAGCAAAGGAGTAGAGAGGTCTGTAGGTCTGCGAGGTTGGCTGAAGCAATTCCTAGTGGGTTTTATAAACCAGGATGGCAATTTTGATTTGTATCCCACCTTGAATGGGAAGCCAGTGGATTACTCTGAGGATGGGGTGTGTGATATTGCTTCCTGGTATGTGTGATGGGGTGTTTATTCCACACAGGCTATGATGGAGTTAATGTGGACCTGAGAGGCCAATACCTGCCAGCACCTGTGAAAGAGAAAGCCAGGCTTCCTTGATGATGAAGCCCAGCTGGGGAGGGGCTGGGAGAGTGATTATAAAACCAGGAAGTCTGCAGTAAAGAGGTGGTGGTGGGCAGAAGGAGAATCTACAGTCACTCTCTGGAGGCCAGAATAGGTAGGAAGCTCTCCAGGGAGCAGCAGAGTAGGAGGGAGTAAACCTTGGTTGCGAGCTGCAGAGTCCATGGGCTGGAATCTAGAACAGAAGTAGGGGCTAGGTACTCCTGTTAGCAGTGAGGAAGGTGGGTTAAAACCTCCTGTGATAAAGGGTGTAAGGATCACAGAGACAGATGGCAGGTGTGTTGTAAAGTCATTGTCCATAGCTCGGTTGGACTCTGTTACCTCAGCAGAAGTGGACTAAAGTGTGACCTAGTTGGAGGGCCAAGTTGTGGGAAGAGAGAACACCACAGTGACAAGGCAGCTGTTGGCGGGGGGGGCATCAGGGGAAACAGCTGCTATTCTGGACACAAGGAGGTGCTCCTGCAGTGAGTGATCCCCTTGAGAGGATGCTCAAGAAGCTAGGCAGCACCCACCTACACTTGTGGGTGTTTGGAGATCTGGGAATTTAAGGAGCATTCTGCGGTCATCTGCATATACATGGTCACAACCATTTTGATAACATAATTTACCCTAATCCCATTATATTTGTACAATTTGAGAAATGAATCTGAGCAACTTGAGACTGAAGGTTCATGTCTTCCTCTGTTGCTTCTACAACAGCTATTGCTCCCAATTCTCAACTGGCCTCTGCAGCTGGGATTCACCTTTGTTCCCCTGCACCTTCCATGCTTAATTTAGATGTAGATTTTTTTTTCAGTGCCAGTCATGAATAATGAAAAGGTCTCTTCACACATGTGCAGACAAGTGTGTCATCCTTTGATCATAGTTTCTTCATCTGCCTAACACACCAATTGGTTTTACAATGACATGTCCTTGAATCCAGTGAGTACCAGAAAAGGCTGGCTGGCAAAAAGCAGAAATGAAATGATAAATAAGTGAAATCTGAGGGCTTTAAATACTATTCAAGCTGTGTTTCAGACCAACAGAAAATGCCAAGAAATGCATACTTTAGAGTAATAGAATATCAGGGTTGGAAGGGACCTCAGGAGATCATCTAGTCCAACCCCCTGCTCAAAGCAGGACCAATCCCCACTAAATTATCCAATAGATTTTTGCCCCAGGTCCCTAAATGGCCCCCTCAAGCACTGAGCTCACAACTCTGAGGTTAGCAGGCCAATGCTCAAACCACTGAGCTATCTCTCCCACCTATGATTAATTCTTCTTTGCTTATTTTGCATCTTACTGTTGAGAAAAATAAGAGTGTTAAGGACACTAGATCCACAAAGGGACTTAGTGGATCTTTGCTGAGTGCTGCAGCACCTAACTAACCACAAAGTTCCAGTTCCCCCTGTTTTCCAGTTAGGAATACTGGCAGCATCAGACCTTCAGCGTATGTGTCTCAAATTGAAGTGCCCTTAAAATCATGCAGCTTTTTTCCCCTACACATTATAGATAGGTGCATAAGGAGGTGGTCATCCTGTTCCCTGGTGTGATTTGGTTGGTCTATAACAGGCATCAACTAATACCCCATCTTGTGCTTTAGTTGTTTGGACATTGATCTATAAGCACTCGATCATTTTCTTCTGAGTTACTAGAAACAAGTAATGCCATTTCTGACAGAGTGCCACACTTCCTCCCTTTTTACCCACTTTATCCTTCCTAAATAGGTTATAACCATTGATTTTTAACATTCCAATCATGGAAATTGTCCCATCAGTTTTCATTAATACAAACTAGATCAAATTTGTGCTAATAAATGAATGATTCCAATGCCTCCTGTTTGTTAACCAGGCTCCTAGCATTGGTGTATAGGCAATTAAAGAATTCCTTCCTTCCTTCCACTGAGGTGGAGGCCATCCAAACTGTTCAACCCCTTCTCCCCTTGGAAGGTGAACCAATGTTCCATAAAACCAAAAGCCTCTACCCTATACCACTTATCTAGCCAGTGGTTCACTTCAAGGATCTTCTGCCTTCTGTCTGCCTTCGCCATGGGACAGGAAGGTGTTGGAGAAGATCGCTTGGATATTCTTTTTCAGCACACTTGAGTTTCCTGAAGTCGTCTTCTCTCTGTGAAATATCCCATGACACAGTGTGGTTAGTGCCAATATGAACCATCACCAGTGAATCATTTCCTATTGACTTCGAAAGCATATCCAATCTTAGAGTGATGGCTGTGCTCTGGGAAGGCAGCACACCATTTTGTTCTCCACCTGTCCCTTGCAGAATGTTCTTTTGATTTTTCTGAATATTGAATCTGAGCAAGGATCATTTATCCTCCCTGAACAGCTGGAGAAATATTTCTGGGAAAATTTGATGGTGTGTTGTGGGTTTTTACAGGTTGTGCTGAGCTAACATCCACAGATATGTCCCATACATCTCTCTGTTCCCTTGCACAAGCTGGATCTTGAGAGCTATCTTCCACACTGAAGATCTGGTGTTGATTGGAAATTTCATCTTTTTTCCTAATTCTCCATATTTTCAAATCTTAGCTTGAAAACATCACTGTTCTCTCTTTGCCTATGTCTCTGAACATCTCTCTCCCCCTGCTATTATTTGTTGTTTAAAACACTCTGTATTTAACTCACTAAAGCATTTTAGGATACAGTTTCCACGAAAGAATCTATGCAGCAATATCTCAATGCAGCTTTATTTTGCAATGAAGACAATTCCACTATGTCTCTTAGCAGCTTTTTCCATTGACAACAGTTCATAGCTTTATAACTAGTTTACATGATTCTTCAGCTAATTATTCCCTGTTGCATTTTAGACCCATTTGTATATGTTAAGAGGAGGTGATCTGAATCTGATAAATTACAGGGCCATTGTTCTTAAACACATTATCTTTGAGCACTTCACCTGCACTTTACACACTAATCCATATCTCCTGGGACTTATATCAGCTTTCCAAACTCTAAGCATCTTCTCTCCAGGCACTGCTTCTCTCGTGTCCTGGACACATACTGTCATGGTTAGCATTATGCTGACCATTTTTGACAGCATATACCTGGCTTGAAACCTTGCCTTTTGAGAGCATGGAAATGAACAGGTTACTTGTGCTTTGCTAGCCCCTCACTCTATCCTCTAACACAGGGTTGTTTTTTTTTCTGTATGGTTCAGTGGGGAGACCCCTGAGGACTTTTTGCTCATCTGCATGGCAGCTGATCTTGTAGCAGCAGATTATGCCTTCTGCTGAAATGCCAAGTAATTATTTAATGGCTCCGGCTGCATTTTCAGTTTCCTGGATGAGGGGCTGTTGTGTGACTCTCCCCACCCCAGGTGGCTTTGTTAGTATTTTTCTGTTTTCTCCTCCATGCTATTCCCTTTCCTCTCTTTCTGGCATGGATCTGGTGAAGCCGTGGACTGTGTGTGCTCTGCAGTGCTGCTCTAGTTCACTGCCAATTATTCCTTTTTGTTTACGATAATGCTTCATAGCACATTTGATTTCGGTGGTGGTTATTAATGTCTTTCACACCATTGTTTTCAAAACACTTAATTTATTCAGAAATTTTGGCTCTTTTTCAGTCTGCTTTATCAGTTTTTTCCTAAACCTGGGGGGTAATGGGGAGCCTATATAAGAAAAAGCTCCTAAAATTGGGACTGTCCCTATAAAGTCAGGACATCTGGACACACTCCCCCCGGCCCTTCCCCTTCAGTTTCCCCAATCTCTGTGTCCCTCTTTCCTATCCTCATAAACCTGCCTCTTCCCTGTTCCCTTTGTGCCAAGCTCTTCTTCTCCCTCATCCAGGCTGGGTTAAACTCACCATGGAGGGTCCTGGATGAGAATTTTATTTGCAGCAGCTGTGTCCATGTACCAAACTATTGTTCAACTTTCTGTGAGAAACATGGATTTTTTTTTCTTCTTCTTTTGTTTCAACCTTATTACCTGCCTCTGGGCCCTTCCTTCCCTCCCTGTTGGGCATTTAATCCACACTCCTTGTTTGGCTCTTTTGTTAGCTATTGTGTTGAGCACTGAGCTGTGGATATTGGGATGTGTGAAAGTGCTTGTGGATACAGCAGCATTATCTTCTGCTAGCTGGATACTGTTGTTAGCCCTAAGTCTCCATTAACATTTATAACTGACTTATTTTATTTTCTATTTGAGTGAATTCAGCCTGCTCATGGCCATGTGAGACTAATATCGCTGGCTATTGCTAGGCATGCTCCAGTTAGGCATACAGCAAGCTTCCTCACCCACTGCACAGCCAATGAACCTCTCTCCTGACCTCCTGCACCGCTTGCGGAGTTGAAGTCTGGTTTGAGATGCCCATACCTCTTACATTTGTTGACTATAATTGCTGGTAGTCTAGTCTCATAGGTAGGCCACTAGACTAGGAATCAGGAGACCTGAGTTCAGTTACTGGCCTGCTGGATGACCTTGGATCAGTTGCTTCCCCTCTGTCCCTCAGTTTCCCCATCTGTAAAATGGGGACAATGCTACTGACCTCCTTTGTAAAATGTGTTGAGATCTACTGATGAAATGTCCTATATAAGGTCTAGAATATTAGTACTACCTGTGTATCCCTTTGCCTCAAATGTCTAACTATTGTGATGGAGTCAGAGCAGAAGGGTATAGGAGAGTGCTGGAAGGCAGGTATATCAGCCTCAGGATGTGTAGGTCCCTGTTCCCTGCATAGCCAAACAAAGGCTACTCCAGACCAATCAAGACACCTGGGACCAATTAAGAACCTTCTAGAAAGGAGCAGAAACAGCTAGCCTGATTGGCTTCAGGTGTCCCAATCAGGGACTGGCTGAAACCAGATAAAAACCTCCCCGTTAGTCAGGTGGGCTGTGGGTGTCAGGAGCTGTGGAAGGAAGTTATGCTGTTGGTGAGACTGAGTGTTGGACAATATATCATACAGAAGGAAGGAGGCCCTGAGGTAAGGGTGAAGTGGAGTTTGAAGAAGCAGAGACTGCTGTGGGGAAGTAGCCCAGGGAATTGTATTGTGTTTTGTGGATAAAAGGTCAGCTATCTTAGCTGATACTATTAGGGTCCCTGGGCTGGAGTCCGGAGTAGTGGGTGGGCCTGGGCTCCCCCCTTTCTGTCTTCCCTAGTTAGTTACTGAGAAAGGGAAGTCACTCTGGGGCCTGGATGAGTTTCTGAGGCCCCTAAATCTGCCAGGAAGCGCGGGACCCACAAATACAGACTCGGAACTTTGTCACACTATTGAGCCTGAATATTTTATAGGGCTTTTGTTGCCCTTTTAGGGGAACTGCTGCTGGCCTATAGCACAAGCCTAGGAAAGCTGCTGCAGGTCTGTGTTTTGATTTTTAAAAACCAAAACAATATTGGTCATATTGGGGGGCCAGGTAGTAACCAGTGCTGTCTTTGTTATAAACAGGACTAAAGACATTTCCCAGATGCCTACAATAGCACCAGTCACAGATGTTCAAAAATTACAAGTCAGGCCTCAACAAAGTCACAAGATTGGTATAAATATTAGGTTTTAAATTTTTTTTGGATATTTTAATTTGCCTTCTGGTTCCTTCTCCTTTAGCTTACATGTGGGTCTTGTATGCAAACTTTTCTCCAACCATAATGACTAGAAACATACTTTTTAAAATGAAAACTGAGACTCTCCTGTAAATCACATGGCTCCAGAAGCTGGGGCTTTACAAAGAACCTTAAATGTCAGCAGGCAGTGCAGTAGTGCCATGAATTCTTGACAAGGCTCTCTCTGGAGAGGGACTGTGTTAAGAACAGATTACAAAATGCTAAAGGCTAGGTCTTTCCTTAGAGTGGGGAGACATCCTGCTCCACAGTGTTATTGTAACTGACAAAAAGAGCTAGAACAGGATCATTCCACCCAAAGTCTGCCCTTAGTAAAGGTGGGGTTATGAAATGAGGCCAGAAGTCCATGGCACATACAATGGCAGTGCTAGTGTTTCACATGACATGCAGAGGTCCTAGGGTCCCCCATTTATGGGGGGGCAGGATAGGGACAAAGCCTCCTTTGTGTTTCCCATATTGAAGGGCAGCTGCTGTAATTTATCCTCTGCTGCCTATGGCTTTAATCTATGGGCTGTGACAAGCAGAGAATTAGGCATAGGATGATGAAATGCCACATCTAAGGAGTGTCACACCTGTAGAGGCACAGGAATTGTAGCACGTGTGGTGGACACTCATCAGACACCCATTAGCTGTGAGAAACGGAGGCAAAGGAATGACCCCTTACATGCCTTTTGGCAGTATAAAGAGCCCACTAGTTCAGAATAGATGCAATGGCAAATCCTAACAGGTATCTCAGATGATAGGAGATCCTTACATCCTCCTTCCCTGGAGAGCACTCCCATTTATAAATAACCGAGGTGCTTGCAGCCCTAGATTCCATTCAGGGTCATCGGACATAATTCCAGTTGTATTACTGTTGACAGAGAGAAGGTTAATATTGTGCACAGCAGTCCCATGTAAGACCAAAGGGAAAGGGAATTAGACCACACAGGTTAATATCTGTACCTAGTAAATTGGTAGGACAAATAAAAAAAGTACTTAATTTCTAAGCACTTCTAGGAAAGTAAGGTGACAAACAGCGCAACAGATGTTTGTCAAAAATAAATCATAGCAAACTTTGAAAACCTGACAGGCTAAAAAGCCTAGTAGACAAAACGTATGCAAGATATGCTTTTCACAGTTTCCTGGGAATGATCTAAAAACATGAACTAACATTTGAGTTGAAGGACCAGGCCCATTAGCACAAAGGCACTAGCAATCATAAACCTCCATATGCGGTCTTGTCACTAGAGGACAGAATTATACTGTTAGCATAATGGCACAAGAATGTAATTTGGCCCATCTTTCCTGACGGGCCATGTGAAAATGTGGATGGGAGTTGGGCCTATCCTAATAGAGGCTGGGGTTCTAGGGCAAGTTCTAAACAAACTGTAGTTATGGGGAAATGATTGCCTCCTCTAAAGCGGGTGTAATAAGAGGCTTTGTTTAATAATGACTGTGAAGTGCAGATAAATATTAACAGCAGTCAGGGGAAGAGTTTGGACCATAGCCCCTGGTCTCTAGGCTGACAGCTCAGTGCCTATTCCCCTAAGCTGCAATGAATTTTCTGGGGGCTTCTCTCTTTCTCTCTCTCTCTCTCTCTCTCTCCCCCTCAATCATGTCATTTTGTAATTTCTGCAGGAGGGCATGACAGACCTGCCAAATGCAGGACTGTCGAGTGAGATGCATGATACTTGGCAGGTCTGCCATGTATAAACAGATACAAAACTGGTGAAAAATAAACACAGACTAAAAAGAATTACTAATGGAACAATATTAAGTTAGGAGGCTGCCTGGAATGGCACCCTTCCTCAGTTGGCCAATCCATCTGGGAAAACAACTAATCACAGTGGGAAGATATCCAAACAGGAGAGCATACATAACTCCAAGTCTAAGAATAAACAAAGCCCTATCTTGGCAAATTGGAGAAAAGTTCTAAAATCAATAAAGCAAGGTTTCATTATCAAAATTATAAAGGGAGGGGTGCATAAAACAAATATAGAAAGGGGTGTGACAGATGAGAGGCTTTAGAAGCATGGAAGCTTCAAAAAATGTTATGAGATGTGCCAAATACCATACTCACGTAGAATAGTAATGGATACAAAAGTCCATGAGTGTAATATGTGTCTTTGTTTCTGAATCAATGGATGGGTTTCTTATGGAATCTGAAATAACTCAGGGGTGATTATTGCAAAGCCCCTGCTGTGGGTTATGGAGATTCTCAACCTTTGAAATTTTGTCCCCTGGGGTGAGGGGTACTGACTGGTTTTATCTGTCTTAATGGGCCTGGACAAAGGACCCAACTGTGTGTAAAATCAGTACAAAGTGGATCAGAGGTCACGACCAGCTGAATCAACAGCTGACATGAGATTGACAAAACCCTGCTGGAAGGGTTTGAAGGACTAGAACTTGTCAGGGTTTCCATGTGGAAGAGGGGTGACACCTGGAAGTTATCATGAATGTAAACTGTTTATTATTCTATGATTTCTGTGTAATGCTTTTGCCTATCAATAAATGTATCGTGCTTTGTGAAAGTAATCCAGTCATTCTCCTTGCGACAGAGTGAATTGCAGATGAGGGACTTGTCAGATTACTGGGATAAACATAGTGCATTGCAGAGGGACAGCAAACCTAAACTCCTGGTCTGAAGGGAGAAGGACATAGGTCCCTGGTGACATCTGGAGACCTGGGACCTAAAGGGGTGCACTTGAACAGACCTGTAATGGACTGCGATGAAGGCAATCTGGACTAGTCCTCACAGCAGGAATGAGGCTTAGAGGGCAGAGCAGGTATCCAGATGGGTGGGGGAAAGCCAAGGGTCAGTACCAGAATCAGCTGCCAATTACTAGAGCCAGGAGTTGAGCCAGAGTCAGAAGCTGAAGGCCAGGGTCAGAGCCAGGACTGATAAAAGATGGTTGGAAGAGAGGCATAAGAGCAGTAACTAGAAGAGAGGCAAGGATTGAACACAGTGGGAACAGGAGCAAAGATAGGGGTGAGCCAAGAGCAGAGCAGGAATAGGGTTGGGTGCAGAAATCAAGGTCCAATATAGCAACAAAAGAAAATCACCTTGTTGCTCAAACAACTTCCTGGGCCTCCTTCTGGCTTCAATAGCATGGTTAGGCCGGTCAATGGAACTGGGCAATACTCCAATCAGGGCTCCTGTGGGTGGTGCCTTGGCTGAGATTCTAGCACTGCTAGCTTCCTGGCCCATGAGGTTTCAGCAGTCATTGGATGGAGATCAGGATGTGGTGGATACTTGTGTGTCAGGGCTCAAGACCAGGAGAGGGGCAGTTGTCCCTGGAACCGTGAGAAGGACCTACTGGAGAGAACTCAGAGCACAGAGAAGGCTTTAAGGCTTGAAGAGAATGATCAATTAAATAGGCATCATCTAGGTTTTATTGGCACAAATGCTAAATTGAGAGGAGATGGAGGGGGAATAATAAAAGTGTTATGTATTTAAACAAGTGAGATAATTGGAGGCCTGAATTGGCATGTTCAGATTTGGGCAAAAAAATACCTAATCCTAATGGAGTTCAGAGAGCGATAAAAATATTGAAAACATAAGATAAACAAAGGTTCCAAGAACTGGCCAATTTGGGCATATTTTGTGTGTAGAGAAGACAACGGAGGGAAGTATTCTGTTTACACGCATAAGCCCCACAGCCAGAAGTCCTAAAGTGATAGAACTCACTTTTCCCTCTGTAGGTGAAAAGGGGAACAGCCACCTCTGCCCAGCTTCATTTTCATGAGTTCTGTTGCTCGTCCATAGCTCCACACAGTATGTTTTGTTGCTTTAGTTGGAATGTGTCTGCTCTGATTTGATAAATGGGAATAGATGGTTTCTGCGACTATACTCGTGAAAGGACAGTGGAATGGTGCAAGATATGTCCCTGAGTAAATGTGCCACTCTGACAGAGTGGACTCAGTTAATAAGAGAGTAGAAAGGTTTAGCCTAGAGACCAGAAGTGCTATTGCAGGGTTCTTTTCGCACTGCATAGAATGGAACATGCATCTGATGAAATGGCTTGTAGCCTATGAAAGCTTATGCTTAAATAAATTTGTTAGTCTCTAAAGTGCCACAAGTACTCCTGTTCTTTTTACACACTTATGGGTTGGTTGGTTGTTCCTTGTTTCCAAGGATGTCTGAGAGCTTGCACGTGGCAAAGAACCCACTCAGAAAGGTGAGGAAGGAGGTCATATATTGATTTCCCAGAGCCAGAATTAGGAGTATGCTTCTGGGTATGGGCTCAAACCATAGTTTCCTTTATTTTAGAAAAAGACCCCTAGATGCATTGAACTTGGACTTTGCTGCTGCCATTGGCACCTGATGGATGAGTTGCACATGTCTATAAAGGGATCAGGACGGAATGGGTTTAAGCTACAGCAAGCAAAGTGGGTTAAATAATTGGGGGGAAAACATAATGGGCCAGATTCTGAAGTCAACAGAGCTTAACAGATTTACAACCAGCTGAGGATCTGGCTTTTAAATCTAAGAACAATTTGTCAGTAGAAGTTGCCAGAAGAGGTGGTGGAATCATCTGTAGCTACTATACAACTTAATTGTATTCAAAGGCCTTGATTTAAAACAAAACTGTGTCCTGAAATGCTTTTTAAACGGTAACAAAGATAACAAAGGAAGGGAAGACTTGAAAGGTATATAAAACAAGGGAGATGAGAGATGCTTTCTGTGAGATCTGCATAAAGATGAAAAATCAGGAAAGCTATAAGGAGGCTGTCTCAGACAGTAGGATGTGTGGAGATGAACAAGGAAGAGAATAAGCTGTAGTAACAAGTAACTGGAAGCTTATAAAAAGGAGGAAATTTAAAATTTGATTGTGAAGCTTTCATTTTTAATTCTTTTGAAATATGTTTCTAATCTTATTAGTTGCCAAAAACCCACATGAACTGAATGTAAACTGCTCTTACCAGCACTGGCTTGAATGGGCAGACACCTCATGTAGAGCTGCTTTAGGCTATCTTAATGGGGTGTTGACTCTGAGGAACTGGTATGTTACAGGTCCCGCTCTGTGCAGAGGATAAGAGGCCGTTACACTTGCAAGAAAAGAGCTAAGAAAATGCAAATTAGTATTTACTCTTAAAATGCTGTGAGAAATCAAGTGAAAGCAAAAGAAATATTCAGTTGCTGATGAAATAGACCTCCAACACCCAGGCACAGTCAGGTGTATCATTAATTACTTGCTTTAGGCTGCCTTGTGCTCAGATGTAAGAGGAGATGCAATCACTTTCATGTGTAACTGAGGGGCATGTTTTGACCAGAGTAGTTATTGGTTTCTATCTAAATCTTAATGTTCCTTTAATATATTTCTCTTTGGTATTTGAATTTATTACCTAGAATCTATTTTACAAGAGCCCCCGCTTCCACCAAGATTAATCTTTCTTGCTTAATAGTTTCCTGGAAACAAGAGTAGAAATAAGCAACAGTACAGCTTGGTACTAGCACTAGAACAAACCTTCCAGCAATGATTGATCCATGTGGGAGCTGTAACTATTAAACACCAGCGCAAGAGGTATTCCCCATATGAGTTGTTCAAAATGTTCCACGCTGAAATCACAGCAGGTTGGCAGCTAACGAATTCCAGAAAAAATGTCTACTCCCAAAAATCAACTCTACTCTTCCACTTACCTTTATCCTTACTTTGCCATAGATCAGAGGTGGCCAACCTGAGTCTGAGAAGGAGCCAGAATTTACCAATGTACATTGCCAAAGAGCCATAGTAATATGTCAGCAGCCCCCATCAGCTCCACCCCTGCTCCCAGTGCCTCCTGCCCACTGGCAGCCCCGCCAATCAGCGCCTCCACTCCACCCCACACCTCCTAATCAGCTGTTTCATGTCCTGCAGGAGGCTGGGGGTGGGGAGGGAGAGAAGCGAGGGCATGGAAGGCTCAGGGGTGGGGGCAGGAAGAGGTGGAGTGGGGGCAGGGTCTGTGGCAGAGCCAAGGGTTGAGCAGTGAGCACCCCCAGCACATTGGAAAGTTGGCATCTGTAGCTCCAGCCCCGGAGTCGGTGCCTATACAAGGAGCCACACATTAACTTCTGAAGAGCCGCATGTGGCTCTGGAGCCCCAGGTTGGCCACTCCTGCAGTAGACAAATTGGAGAGAGCTCAGTGAAGACCAACACAAATTATTAGAGAGATGGAATGATCGGCTCAAGAGTAAAAGAGCTAAATATGCACAATGTACTGAAGTATCAGCAAACAGTGAGAAGGGGCTTCTTTCTGCAGTCTGCACACAGGAAAACTCCCTGTAACTTCAGTGTGAGTTCTGACAGCAAATGATTTCAGGATGAGCTCCTAAGGGGGAACTGGATAACCAACTGGCTACAAGTACCTGAGGATATAAACACCCTGGAGGGAGAGGAATTGTGTAGATGGGCTATCACTAGGAGTAGTGGGATGAAATTAAGACAGGTAAGCTGAATAACAGGAAAAGCTTCCAAACAGGAAATAAAGTTTTCAGAATTGCCTTCTAAAGATGGTGGACTTTTGAATTGTGAATTATAGAGATGCTAGGTTATGCATAGTTAAGTTGAAGCTACATTTTTGTAATACATAGCAAACTCTGACACATCCACTCTCAAATCACAACCCACTTTTCTTTAGAAACTGGAGAAATCATTATTTTAAAAATACTTGTACAATTTTTCTCCTCATCCCTTCAGCCTTGATTATCTAAAATTCATTTGTATCTTGTCACCAGCATAGTGTAAAATTATTTTTAAAAAAGATAGAAAGGAAGCATGGTTTATTAGTTAAACCAGTGGCCTAGGTGACATGCAACCTGAGTTCAGTGTCTGCTTCTGCCTTAGCATTGGTTTATGATTTTAGATAAAACACCTAACCCTTCCGTAAAACGGCATCACACTTATTCAGAAAGCAAATGATACCTACCTTACAGAGTTGTCATGTGTCCTAACTCATTAGTGAATTCACATCCTAACGACATTTAAAGTGCACAAAGACTGAGTTGTTCAGACCAGGACTTCTGAATCGATGCATTATAAAAATAGGACCCAGATGTGAAATCTGAACTTCCTGCACATTCAGTGGTATCAACGTCTAGGCCCCTAAAATAAACCAGGAAGGACTAGCCTACAAATCATTCTGACCCTCACCTTCTTACAAATGGGGTTAGTGATCTCAGCTGCCTTTTAACTAACCTGCTCTAGTTTGGAATCTTTGTTCCAGGCATCTTGCACCTCTCTGCAGAGGGGCAACATGTTGGCGACATACCAGCTAAGGGTGGAGGCACAAGCCCTCCTGTGTGGCCTGCATGTTAAGGACAGCTACATTATTCAGTTGCATCTGTTCCATTGGTGACTGGAGATAATTTAAGTCTTCTGAGGCTGGAGAATGAGTTCAGGATGATACAGGCACAGTGAGAAGGATTCTTATACATTTGCAGTACTCTGGAAACAGTGAGGAGTCTGGTGGCATCTTTAAAGACTAACATTAACCAGAGCCATCCCACAACATTTTGGCACCTGAGGAGGCGAGCTCAAATGATGCCCCCATGTCCCCTTGCTTGGGCCAAAACTTTGAAAGGTCTCAATTTCACGGCCTTCCTGTTCTTCTCCTCTCATGGTAGTGCTCTGCTACCTACCCCAAAAAAGGAGAAGTAAAACTTAAAATTTTTGAACATGGCATTTTAAGTTAACACTTACATTTGCTGTTCAGGCATTTGAAAATTAACTTTTCTTGTCTGCATAGTAAACACTGGTATTTTTATCTGTTTGAATAATCAAAGTGGTGCTTTCCATGCCTTCTTGGTTGCAAAGATTTGAACTGCTTCTACTTCCTGAAGGTCCACAGTCTGGGCCCGTTCATGCTCTGTTGAGATGTTTGCAAGGCCGACCAGCCTCTCCTGTGTCATTGTGGAGCGTAGAATTTTTTATTAACTTCAGCTTGGAGAAGCTGCATTCTCCAGTGGCAACTGTTACACTAAGCATTAGAAGTACACGCAGAGCAACAAAGGCATTTGGAAAGAGGGTGGTCAACTTATTTGTGCACATATGTTCCAGAACAGCCTTTGGAATGGATCCTGCTGAAATGTATCTTGAAAGAGCTTTCAGTTCATCACCTAAATCACTTGCATCAAAATCACGCATGTCATCATGTGGCAACACTGTCTCTACTGCCCTGCATTGCTGGTGTAGGTCTTCAAGTATAGTGAGGAGTTTTGGAATATCATACAACATCCCATATATACACTGCTGTGTTTCTTGAGCTACATGAAATGTTCTTCAACTGACTGTATTGCACAATCTAGCACCTGGTTAAAGAATTCAACTTTGAATTGTTGTTTGGGGTATTTTATGGGATTATCCCATGCCTCGTAATCAAAATGTCATCTTCTTCAGTGACTCTTGTGTTCTTGAATGGGTGGGAAAATTAGCTTCAGTGTGAAGTTCCTCTGCCAACTTCTGTGCACTTTTCAGAATGTTTTGAAATCCCTCATCTGACAGGTAAGACTGTAGGTAAGACTTTGCTTTATCCAGTTGTTCCATTGCTCCGATATATCAAGGTTAACACCTTGGAGTCTCTTGTTTACAACATTTATTTCAAACAGTACGTCATGCCACAACACTAATCCACACAGAAATTTGAAGTTATGTATGTTTCTAGTGATTCCATTTCCCTCTGCCACTGTTCTTGCATGAACAGTTCCTGTCACAGATGATGCCATAGTTGCCATTATGGAGGATAATGCTAACCTCCCAATTTGGTGCCTGATAGACTTTATCGCCTCCACTCAACTTTCCTATCAGGTAGCACTCAGTGGTTTCAGTATCAGAGAGGATGTTCCCAGATGTTGCTTCAAAATTTGCCACCGATGAGTTGATGCAGAGAAAAATAAACAGATGCTTTGAATTACATTAAAAAATTCAGCAGCCTCACTAGAAGCTGATGCTGCATCACTGACCACTCAAGTTCAATGAATGAGAATTGCATGGGAGTTAGGGGTCTGGGGCCTCTGGGGAGCAGGGCGTGAGTAAGCTTCAGAGGGCCTGCCAAAATAAATCAGAGCAGGGCTGGCATCAGACTCACTGGGACACAGGACAGAAAGCCAAATCCCAAATCCTGCTGCCTGGGGCTGAAGCTGAAGCCCAAGCAATTTAGCTTTGCAGGGTTCCCTGTGGTGTGGGGCCTAAGGCCGGCCCTAGCTTTTAATCTGCTGACAAACAGTTGTTGTGGCGCATGTGGGATGGAATTTTTATAGCATGTTGGGGTAGGGGGGAAGGGCATCAGAAAGGAAAAGGTTCAGGACCCCTGGGCTAGTGAATGAGGAAAGTGGGATGACTTCTCTCCGCTGTCACTCTGCTGCCACTCACCTATGATCTGAGCAATTCACAGGGCAACCAGGAGTGTGGAGAGAAACAGAAAAGAAGGTATGACAGAGGCGAGGACAGGGAACTAACCGTTTCTATGACTACAAAATATGCCAGCCTGTGGCAAGACTTTGATCTGAGTGCATCATGGTAGACGGCAGTACAACAATTCAGAGTGAAGTGCCGTCTCCTGATAATAGCAACACTAACAGAAATTTCTGATCCAGCTGTGAAAGCATTTTTATTATATATTAGGATTTTAATTGCATGTGTGTAGGTGGCAGAAAATTGGGCCTTTAAACTTTTTAATCCAGGTGAGAGGGGGAAGCTACAGTACAGGTTAGAAAAACACTTGGTATTACAATACTCTCATCTATTACTAATTGTTCTCAGACCATTTGGCAACGCTTTCTAACTCCCACCTACTAACTTCCCTCAGTTCACAGATGCGATGAGTCACTCTTGTTTGTTCATTTTTGTACAAATAGAGCTAAAGGCCAAGGTGAAATAACTACTGCCTTGTCTTTGCTAGGATTTTACCTCAGGTTAGTTACCAGGTGTTAACTCCAGTTAAGAACACATCTCTTTTTTTCTTAGTGAAGACAAGGCCTAAGACGTATATTCACAAAGGTACTGTGGTGCCTAAACCCCAGTCTTAGCCCTGGTCTACACTGCAGGTGGATCGACCTAAGATACACAACTTCAGCTATGGGAATAGCGTAGCTGAAGTTGATATATTTAGGTCGACTTGCCGCAGCATCTTCATGGCGCTGAGTCTACAGGAGAGTGCTCAGGGATCGATCCAGCAGGTGGTGTAGACCTGGCCTTAGTACACCGAAACCCAGACTTAAGGTGTCCAAGTCCCAGTTATAGGCTTCACTGGATTCACAAATCTCCTGCTGACCCCTGTAGGTGTGTAATCTCACTCAGCCCCTAAATGTTTTTAGTGAAGAGTTCCCTAGATACTTATTTTTCTGCCTCTGACCATGCTTGAACCCCAATGTGGCCCTTGGGCCAAAAAGTTTGCCCATCCCTGCTCTAGGAGTATTTGTGCAATATAGCTGGTGTTGGGTCTTCACATACAGTTGTGCTGAGTGATAACAGCGCCTGGAGAGGTTTGCTGCTAGTTACTAGCAAGGCATAGTGAGAGACAGCCAAATCTGGAGAGAGTTATGGGGGCACAGTGGTCCCACAGTCTCAGGCTACACCCCGGGGCATCCTGTCACAACCATATCACTTGTTTGCTTACAGGAAGGTACCCCAAGAATCTCATATAGAGAAGGAAAGGGAGGGGACTCCTAGATCTCATCAGAGACTCCTCAGAAGGGAACACTGAAGTAAAAAATGTCAATAGCTGAATATATCAAAGGCATTAAAAAACATGATGGACATTGTTCGTGACAATATCAAGAACAGTCTAAACAAAAGGTGTGTTGTGACAAAAATAGTTGTAAACGCTCTTTTTTAATAGGAGACGATGTTAGTGTTGAGCCCTGTAAAAAAAGTACAAAATGCAAAATTCTTGGGAAAGACTCTTCGAGGTGATAGAAGTGGTAAAGGTAACACATTATGTTAAAAAGCCTCACGGTAATCCAGGGAGCCTAACTCAGTTTTTGTGAATTGTAGTATTGTTCCTCAGATTTTCTAGGTTTCTGTCTCTTTTCTCCCTATAAAAGTAGGGTGACCAGACAGCAAATGTGAAAAATCAGGATGAGAGGGAGGGTAATAGGAACCTATATAAGAAAAAGACCCAAAAATCAGGACCGTCCCTATAAAATCAGGACATCTGGTCATCCTACCTAAAAGATAGGCACTGTGAGGCTTGGTCACAACTCCTAACTCCTTTTGTGCACCCACGCCCAAGTGATTTACCTGAGATCCCACAGCAGATCTGTGGTAAAGCCAGAAATAGAACCCAGGAGTTCTAATTCTCAAGAGCCTACTTGATCACTGTACAATACTCCATTCGTATCACCCCTTCACAGCTTAGCTTTGCTTTTCCCTTTGAATTAGGTTGTTGGCCCATTGGTGCTGCTCTCAGTAGTAAGACAGTCCCTGGCCCTGTGCAAGTGGGCAGGGAGAGGCAATGGCCCAAGGACTCTTCTTCCATATTCATCTTATGCACAGGTGAGGAGAAAGTAAGATCTCAGCAGAAGAAACAGAGCTGCCCAGGTGCAGAGGATGCTGCCCCATCATAAATGACCTAGCACAGCAGTTTCTTCACTCGTTATCTGCTTCAGCTACATCCTGTTAGGATGACACAACATTCTAACGCCTCCAGTGCTGCACTGGACCTTAAAAGCCTTAAAGCCCTAAACATTCTGTGGAGGTTCCACAGGCATCTGTTCCTGGTTCCCGTCTCTTTTCTCCCTATACCTGGTTTCTGGGTAATCTCATCCACAAACACAAATTCAACTACCATCTCTACAGTAAAAAGAACAGGAGTCCTTGTGGCACCTTAGAGACTAACACATTTGTTTAAACATAAACTGTAGTGCTTAAATAAATTGGTTAGTCTCTAACGTGCCACAAGTACTCCTGTTGTTTTTGCAGATACAGACTAACACGGCTGCTACTCTGAAACCATCTCTACAGTGACGACTCTCCAATTTACCTCTCCACTCTGGACCTGTCACCTTCTGTTCAAACAAAAATCTCCGACTGTCTCTCTGACATCTCTTGAGTGTCTCACCACCAGCTTAAGTTCAACATTGCCAATACAGAGTTACTAATCTTTCCTCCCTAGGTCTGACACCTTTCTCTTTTTGAAATCACTATGAATAACACCACCATCCTCCCTGTCACTCAGATCTGTTACTTTTTAGCATTGGACTTCTCTTTAGAGCTGCACATGTAGGCTGTGTCTAAACCTTGCCAATTCCTTTTGCATAACATTTCTAAGGCATGGCCTTGCCTGTCCATCGCATAGCTGAAGCTCTTGTTATCTTGTGTTTCAATTATTGCAACATCTTCCTCTCCAGGCTTGACAAATGCAGTCTTGCCTCACTTATCTCTATTCAGTATGCTGTTGCAAAGAAAATTTTCCTAGCCGATTTCTTTGATCATGTCACCCCTCTCTTTGAATTCCCCTATTGGCTCTGTGATGCTTTCCTTAGGGAACCCCAAGCTGTAAGCCACTGTTATCCCCGTGGCTCAGCAAGAAAGAGCTTTGCTGCTGCTAAACTGTGTGTCAGCTCCCTGACACTCTAGTCTGTCTGCCTTGCCAGAAAACTCCTCAAGACTCTGCCAGTCAAAACTTTGCCTTGTAGGTATCAATCAGTAAACCCCAGTTCCTGAAAGACGTCCTCCTGCAGTGTCCACTCCCTCTCACTAGAAACACAGAAATTAAGTTAGCTGCCTCCAAGGAGACATCGCTCACACCAAACGGTTAGTTTCACTGAGGAATCACACGAATTCAATGTAACAGCACTGAAATGATTTTGTATTTAAAAAATACTTTTATAAATAAAGAACACAGATTCAAGTGACATCAGGCAAGAATAAGAGAGAGAGAGAAGGGGAACATACAAAACAAAAATAGCATGCTTCCTAGTGCCTAAAACTTAATTCTAGCAAGCTATAACTTTGCCTAAAACAGGTTCTCATTTTCAGCAAGTTAGCAACAGCTCCTGCCCTTCAGGCCAAGAGGTCAGAGGGCACTGTTCCAGGCTACTGTCCTCTAGAAGATGACAGATAACTAGAATGTCTTTTTGTTCCCCTTGTATTTCCCAAAGCCCATTGTCTTTGCCTCAGGAGCCAGGAAGAGTTCCTGGGGGTGCAGACTATGCCCCCCTGGTGTGCTTACTGAGCTATTTGCTGGTTTGTTTACCTTATATGTAAATATACTTTCATTGTCCTGTGCCTGTAGTGCAACTAGGCAGACAGAAAAATCCACATTCCTTTGCCTAAGGTAGGTTTGATCTATTCATTGCCTCCAAAACACTTTTTAAGAATGTATTTCCAGCACACATATATAACTTTGTTTGCCCATTCCTGTCTTATGCCCAACCCATCCATCCATCACTCAGTGATATTCCTGATCGACATGTCACCAGTTTACATATTATGATGCTGGATGGAATATGGGTGACCATTTATAATATTACTGATACCAATATTACAAAATTGCAATGCATCTGTTTAAGATATCAGTGGAAATGTTATGATTTGCCAAGAATGATGATCTTGTTTGTATCATCTTTGTATTGTGCATTATAAATATGTGTGATGTATCTCAAACCTATGCTGTGTTCTGGGTGATACTCCCAGACAGACTGGTATCAACACTATTTAGCCAGTTCAATGGCAATCAGCTGCACAGTGAACGCATTGAGAGAAGCCAGGGGATTCACCTATAAGTCAGCAGAACATGTAGGGATATGCTGGTGAACAAGAGACTCCCACATACTGTACTTCCTTTGTCCTAAAGACAAATTTACAAGTTACATGGCAAAGGGTCATACAAGAGATATAATGCTCTACAAGAGCTATATCTTCTCCATTTTGTCTTCAATCTTACTTCTTAACTCTAGAGCAACTTCTCTATGAACAGAAGTTTTGAACATAGGACTGAATGACCAATCCAAGCTTTGGATGTGCTTCAGAGAGTCTTTCAAGCCAGCAGTCTCACCAATGCTGCTAAGAACCTGAAATCTTATGTAACTGACTGTTTTGACAATTTAACAACTCTCTTCTTGTTCTTTACTTTTATGATCAACCTTTAGTTTTAGACACTAAAGGATTGGCTGGCAGCATGGTATTTTGGGTAAGATCCAAACTAATATTGATCTGGCAATGTGGCTCACCTTTTTGGGGATCAGAAGAACATTTTGTATAGTGAGCAGGATTTTTAAATAACTTCTCATTTTACTGGACCTATGTGCTGATGGGGAGCCAGAGAACTGGAATGCAATACAAAGGGTTGTATTTTCTTTTTTCAGCTTCTTGATAATCCATGTGGGGAATTAAAAGCTCAATTTGTGACTGGCTGGTGACTAACTTCAGTGTTAACCATCACTTCTGGGAAAATCTGCTTTCCTTTTTGAAGCCTTCCTTGACCTTTGCATTTTCAGTGTGGGCTACCCTGGGCACCACAGGTCACACATACAATATCTTACAAGATAACTTTGGATTATGTATTATAACAACAGTGTGTTGGGGGTAGTGTGTGTGCCACGCCTGATATGAGTTACACTATAGTGGGCTCTCTCTTCCATTACATGTTGAGGATCTCTTGGGCTCCCCCTTCTCTATCATATCAAATATAAGCTACTTGTCTTCACTTTTAAGGCCCATCATGGGCTATCCCTACCTTATCTTTTATTTACTGTCAAGATATGGACTTCCGCCTCTGATCCACCAGCCTTCAAACAAGCTTTTGAAACAGGCATCTGTCATGGAGTCCCTGGGCCGATGCTCTGGCACTACTCCCTATGAAGCCAGTCAGGACTCTGCAGGGAAGCTTCCTCTCTGTGAACCTACTGTCTCCAAAGCAAGGAGCTTCACAGCTTACTGTTTCCACCTTCCTGGGGCTGACCTTGGAGCATTCGGCATCTTCTGCCCCTCTGTGTGCTTCCTACAGTAAGCCCCCTGGGGAAGCCAGAGGGTCCTGCACCCCAACTCTGCAGTCAGACGTGACTTTCAGCCAGCCAGTAAAATAGAGGTTTAGATGACAGGAGCACAGTTTAAAACAGAGCGCGTAGGTACAAAGAACTGGACCCCTCAGCCGGATCCATTTTGGGGAGGGGGTCAGACACCCCATCTGCACTTCACTCCATGTCCCCAGCCAGCTCTAGACCCACTCCCTAGCCCCTCCTTTGCTTTTCCTTTGTCTCTTTCCCAGGCCAAGAGGTCACCTGATCCCTTTGTTCTCCAACACTTCCAGCTAACACCTTACAGGGAGGAAGGGCACAGGCCATTAGTTGCCCAGAGGCAGGGCCTTGGCCACTCCTTTCGACTGGTCCTTTGCTCTGCAACAATCTCAGCCCTTATCCCACCACCTAGACTTAAGAAATGCATAGGGAAAACGGAGGCACTCAGTATCCAGAGAGAACATTAAGAATGTTCCCACTTCATCACAGCACCTTCATGCATTGTCTTATGCTGCCCCTCATGTTTGGGCTACTTATTTTTGAACTCTGCTAAACCCTTAGCAACTTTTCCACAAAGTAGCTATATACATGTCATACATCCTTTGAGTATCCTTTGGAGGAAACTAAAGCAGCAACTAGCAGACTGAATTCTGGACAATCCAAATCCTGGTTGTGGTGGTACTAGAGCAGTACTCATTGGTTCTTTCCTCTCCATTCTTCAACTCAGTGTCAAGGGCTATCAGCTGCAAAGCACTCAGTAATGAAGAATCTCATGGCCTGTCAAGGGGTGGACATTATCTATCTCCAAGAAATGCATGTACCATCCTTCCTTGCCAGCAGACTAACAATAAGAGATTATGACATTGTTAGCTACAATCCTCATAGCTACTTTGCCTCACTGTGACACTGTAAGAGTCAGTCAGTTAAAAATTGTGAATGTTTACAAACCACCTGATGAAGCCTGGAACACTCGGCTCTACTAGCCCTTCAAAATCTATCCATTTATGATGGGGAATTCAACTCACCACACCTCCTCAGGCTAGAAAGAATCTGACACTCATAAACTGGGCTTCTCTATATTATTTATATCTCTCACATCACTCTGAGAAGTCAGCCACCTTTTTCTCTGCATGATGAAAGGAGGCTACTCTCCTGATCTCAGCTGGGTCACTTCAGAATGGGGACAACCATTACTAGCCTCGTCCAGAGTTCTTGGAAACTTCCTGCACAGCCAGCAACTTCCTAGTCTTACTTTGGTTAAAAGAGACAATTGCCACAATAGCCACTATCACCAGACTGCAGAAGAATTATAGAACAGCAGACTGGAAAAATACAGAGTTGATTTATGAGCATATACTACATAATACTTCTGTAGAAAACACTTATACTGTAGACTATGCTTCTGCAGAAAATGCCAACAAACACTGAGTGGCTACACTTAGCCTTGAGGACCTACTCCATGATTTTTCCAGGGACTGAGGTGAGGCTGACTGGCCTGTAGTTCCCCAGATCCTTCTCCTTCCCTTTTTAAAAAATGGGTACTACATTAGCCTTTTTCCAATCATCCGGGACCTCCCCCGATCACCATGAGTTTTCAAAGATAATGGCCAATGACTGTGCAATCACATCTGCCAACTCCTTTAGCACCCTCGGATGCAGCGCATTCAGCCCAATGGACTTGTGCTCCTCAGCTTTTCTAAATAGACCTGAACCACTTCTTTCTCCACAGGTTGCATCTGTAAAGCCAAAATGCAACACTTAACAGAGGCAGCATTGCTCACACTAGACAGAGCAATGATTTGGCTGTACTTAAAGACAAGTACAGAGTACACAATAGCAGAAAGTACCTGTCCCAAAGTGAGGCAAGAGTCTACTTCTTAACAAAGAAACAGTTGGGAGTTTTCTTCTTCACAGACAGCTTGTCGCCTTACTTCCAGCTGGAAATGCTTCTTAAAGCAGAGACAGGATTATAAAAAGGAGCAGACACTCCAAAACACCTCTCAGTTTCTCTGCCCATCACATTCTCTGCACCTGAAAACACAAGGAAGCAGCTGTTGGTCTCTGAGAGGGGTTCTGACCTGTGAATTTGGTCAGTAATCTTTCGAAGTATGTGGTAAGAAAACTTTGACTACACTATAGTTTAAATTACAGTTGTTAAATTGCTAAGACAGCACTCTGGTCACTGCTGTTCTAAATTAATTACTCCAGAGCAGACCTCGTTAAGGAGAGCTGTGCCTAACTGGTAGGCTGAGGAGAACTAAGAGGCTAATTAGGCCAGTAGACAGATGATGATACAAAAGGCACAGGAAGGACCTAGGAGCTTGCTCTTTTCTGCTTGTCTCAAGAGCTCCCTAGGAATCCAGGTGTGAGTCTATATAGCAAATAGGGTGGTGGAAACCACTGTGATCAATATACTGCATGGAGTGTTTTACCAGCAAAAAGGTCTCTGAGCTGTTTATGGACTTGAGCAGAGGCAAGAGAGAGCGGGCCCTACCACACACCAGTAAGCATTTTATCTTTCTTTTTCTTGTAACTATTTCTGGCTCTCTCTTATAGAATCATAGAATATCAGGATTGGAAGGGATCTCAGGAGAACATCTAGTCCAACTCCCTGCTCAAAGCAGGACCAATCCCAACTAAATCATCCCAGCCAGGACTTTGTCAAGCCTGTCCTTAAAAACCTTCAAGGAAGGAGATTCCACCACATCCTTAGGTAACCCATTCCAGTGCTTCACCACCCTCCTAGTGGAAAAAGTTTTTCCTAATATCCAACCTAAACCTTCCTAACTGCAACTTGAGACCATTTCTCCTTGTTCTGTCATCTGGTACCATTGAGAACAGTCTAGATCCAGCCTCTTTGGCACTCCCTTTCAGACAGTTGAAAGCAACTATCAAATCCCCCGTCATTCCTTCTCTTCTGCAGACTAAATAATCCCAGTTCTCTCAGCCTCTCCTCAGAAATCATATGCTTCATCCCCCTAATCATTTTTGTTGCCCTCCTCTGGACTCTTTCCACTTTTTTAACATCCTTCTTCTAGTGTGGGGCCCAAAACTGGACACAGTACTCCAGATGAGGCCTCACCAGTGCCAAATAGAGGGAAATGATCACATCCCTCAATCTGCTGGCAATGCTTCTACTTATACAGTGCAAAATGCTGTTAGCCTTCTTGGCAACAAGGGCACACTGTTGACTCATATCCAGCTTCTCATCCACTGTAACCCCTAGGTCCCTTTCTGCAAAACTGCTGCCTACCCACTAGTCTGTAGCAGTGCATAGGATTCTTCTGTCCTAAGTGCAGGACTCTGCACTTGTCCTTGTTGAACTTCATCAGATTTCTTTTGGCCCAATCCTCTAATTTGTCTATGTCCCTCTGTATCCTATCCCTACCCTCTAGCTTATCTACCGCTCCTCTCAGTTTAGTGAAATCTGCAAACTTGCGGAGGGTGCAGTCCATGCCATCCTCCAGATCATTAATGAAGATATTGAACAAAACTGGCCTCAGGATTGCCCGATGGGGTAATAACAGGCTCTAATAATGAGACTACAATCCTGTTTGAGGCTTCTGGCGACTACTGAAATACAAATATTAAATAAAGATCCCATGAAAATGAAAACCTTGGTGCAACTTTAAATATAGAGCTGCTATCAACATTTCCATAATTAAATAATAAGAGTGTGAACTCTTTCAAAACTCTGGAACAGCAGCTGGTCCTTTCTAGACAGTGGAACTGGTGGAACTTTATGGGCAAAGTATTACTTTATTATGCCTCATTACCTGTTCTCATTTAAAACCTATCCCTTGACAGTTAATAAACTTGTTTTATCTAATCCACTGTGTTTTTGAGTTGAAGTGTCTGGGTAACTCTATTTAGGGTAACAAGCTGTATGCATATTATTACTCCTGGGGGAATTGGGCATGTGTAGGATTTATGTCCCCTGCAGATTTATTTCCTTTCCTGCAGAAAAATTACTTTCTGACAGGGAAACAAAAGTCAAGCGTGATCATGCAACTCTCCCCAGAAATATGTTTTGGGTGCCCAGGGCAGCCAACAGCGAGGTAAATCACTGTGGGACAAGAGGTGGGACTAGGGAAGACCCAGCTGGTGGTTCATACCTTGCACCTCAGCTACTCGTCCTGGCTGGGCTGGAGAGAATGGGACTTTCTCATCCCCTGCATGTCATCCAAGGCTGTGTCAGATCCACCCCCAGATTTCTCCCCCAACTGTAGGATGCTCTCAAACTCCTGCCCTCCCAACATGCTTTCTACACCCATCACTTCTCAGCAGAGGGAGGAATCTCTGTACCGGGAGCTGCTCCTCCATCCGCCCACCCTCCATGCATCCAGATGCCCTCATAACCAGACCCTACCACTGAGTTTCACCCCCCTCCCACACCCAGAACCCCCCAAAATGGGCACCACTCCTGCTGCAGCTGGATGACCCTGACAAGACACTCACACCCAGATCCCCACCCTACCAAGGAACCGCCAACCACACCTGAAATCCCCATCCAGCATGGGTGCTGACTCCATTGGTGCTCTGGGGCTACAGCACCCCAGGGGAAAAATTGGTGGGTGCAGAGCATCTACCAGCAGCTCCCCGATCCCACTCACCTCCACTCCGCTTCCTCCCCTGACAACACTGTGGCATCTTGCTTCTTCTCCCTCCCAGCACTTGCTGCATGAATCAGTTGTTTGGTGCGGCAAGCCTAGGAGGGAAGGAGGAGGAGCAGTGGCGTGCACGGGGGAGGAGGCGGAGCAGAGGTAAGCTGGGAGGGGGAGTGATTCCTCTGTGTCCCCCCCTCCCCCAGGCTGCAGGGTTATTTCCTCAGCCTACCAGGCTCCCCATGCTTCCCCCCCCAGCTTACCTCTGCTCCACCTCCTCCCCAGAACATGCCGCCACTCCGCTTCTCCTCCCTCTCTCCAAGGCTTGCTGCACCAAAAACAGCTGTTTGGCATGGCAAGCCGGGGAATGCAGCATGCTCATGGGACAGGTGCAAGCACCGTGCGGTGCCTGAGAAAGTTGGTGCCTGTGCCACCCACTGAGCCTCACTACCCCAGCACCTGGACCCCTGAACACCCTGCACCCAAACTCCACTGCTGAGCTCTATCCACCCCCACACACCGTCCCTGAGCCCCAACCACCATCACTGGACCCCCTGTAAGGTTTCATTACTGATGCACGCAGAACCCCGCCCCAAGTCCCTGTGCATCCAGATCCTCTCCACACCCAGATCTCTCCGTGACCTGCCCATATCCAGATTGCCCCACGTAGAACCCTCTCACTCCATACCTGGATCCCCCCGACACTAAGCCCCTCCACTCTTGGATCCTGCTTTGCTGAGCCTGCCTGCCCACACCTGGTGCACCTGGCATGGAAGGGCAGGGCCCTGGGGTGTTTCTGGGGCAGTTCCTGTCCTTACGCTGTGTCAGGGTTGGGTGCAGCCTCACTGCTGAGTCCGTGTCTTGGGTGGGAGCTGCACAGTGATCTCTCACCTCTGTGCAGCCAGTGGCCTGTGCTTCCCATTGCCATGCTGGAGTCTCCACATTGACAAAATGTGCAGAATTTTGAATAGTTTTAAAATATGCAGATAATTTTTATTTTTGGCACAGAATGCCCTCAGGAGTAAGATTATTCCATTAAAAGAATAATGGACTCACTCTATCTCTGCTGGACAGCACAGGACATACATTTCTGGGGGAAAATCTGGGACTAGGAGTGTGTGTTGAGGTCTCCCTGTCATAATATTTAAGACTAGTGGGAGCCAAGGTGTGCTTGGCTGGCTGTAGCATACCCAGACATAGTCGGGAGTGATGTACATGCTGGAGAGTGAGTAAGAGTAGTCCAGGTTAGAGGCTACAGTAGCAAGGCATTGTTGCAGAGCAGGGACGAGACAGCTACTCATCTGTCTGGATTGTAGTCTGGAATGTCACACAGGAGTCCTGTAGCACCTTAAAGACTAACTAAAGTATTAGAGCATAAGCTTTCGTGGGCTAATACCCACTTCGTCAAATGCATGCATCCGACGAAGTCGGTATTAGCCCATGAAAGCTTATGCTCTAATACTTTAGTTAGTCTTTAAGGTGCCACAGGACTCTTAGTCTGGAATTGCAGAAGTGACAAACATGGCTACCCCTCTGATTCTTGACACAAGAGTCCTGCAATACAAACTCTTTTAAGGGTCTGAGTATCTATATAGAAAAATATTCATTTTCAAAGGGTTATGGCTGCTTGATTTCACTATTTAATACTGGATACACAAGAGCTTGGATCATGAGACACTGCAGGTTGTAAAGAAAACGAGGAGTACTTGTGGCACTTGAAGGTTGTAAGTGACCTACCTAGATTAAATGAATTAGTGGTTTTGTCTAATTCCGAGTAGTGAAAAACACAAATCACAAAAATTACTTTTATAGCTGACACAATTATTTATGTAATGTTAGAAGAAAGACCCAGGCTGGTAGAGGTCTGTATGTGAGAAGTTTGCACTTTTACAGCCTATGCTATGACCATTCAAAGGATAAGAATAAAGAAGTTACATTTGTAAGGTACTGTTCTTCAGCATTATGAATTTCTTTAAGTTTTGCGTATTGGTTGTTAAGATGAAGTGAATGAATTATCTTTTTGCTAATTGGCCAGAGCTTGCATATTCATGGAGTGAGTATAGAGAATGTAATAACTTGAATAATTTTGAGCATTGTCTAGGCAAGAAATATGAGCATACTCTCTGAGAGTCACTTTTATGTAGATCTGGGCTTTGATCCTCTTCTCATTTACACCATTCTAATTGAGGAGTAACTCCACTGACTTCAATGAAGTGGAGAATTAGGCCCCATGGATAGTCTTAAATAGATTGCTATACTAGCTGGAACTTTAGTTTACTGCTTTCTTTTGACCTCATTGTTATTCAGGACTTATGTTTGGATTTGCTGCAGTATGAAAAGAGCTAGGCTGACCACTCAGTTAATCTCAGATACTGTATAGAAGTCCCATTGAATGGGAGTGGAGGGAAACAGGCCTTTAACTTATACACCTAAATTTAGGCACCTGCATTTGAAAATGTTGACTACACTTCTTTCTGTTGTTAACGTGCCTGTTATAGTAATTCTTTGTGGCCTCTTCCTTCAGAGGATCTCAAAGCACTAAGAGCCCTAGACTACCGAGAAGAAGGGTGCTGGTGTATTTTCTGCTACCTGCATACTCTTCTTAGCAAGGGTTAGGCATAATAGCAGCCCTTGCACTTGAAGGAGCAAAGGAACTTCTCCCTGCTTGTGTCTCTACAGGTGTACAGTGATGAGGACTGGGAATAAGGCAGAGTCGTGGCCCTGCTTCTCTATGTAGGCCTGAGACAGGATGGAGCAAGCTTCATCATCCAAAGGGGTAGTAGGGTGTGTTCATTCCTCATGCCTTCCATGGAATCGGAGTGGGCACAGTGTCTCTTGGTCAGTGCATCTCCACAAACCTAAACATGGGCCGCATTGTGAGCTACGCACTTTGGTCCGTTAAGGAATAAAATCTCTCCCCAATAAAGTAAGAGGTACTATCCCCATTATACAGATGGGGATAACTGAACCCCAAAGTGATGAAGCTACTTACCAAAGGTTATGTAGCAAATCTGGGACTGAGCTAGAAATGGCCCCAAGATCATTCTGCCTCTAACGTTTTCTGTGTATGCATCCATATGTAATGCAGTGTTATGACCTAGCATTCATTGAATTTTTATGCTGGATGTTGACAGAGGTCAATGAAAACTAGTAAAAATAAAATGGTCTTACTGCAGCACAACAATAAGGGATTGTAAACATGTTTTACATTAAAGGGTGGATTCAATATGGTAATGGAAAATTAGAATTAAAAGGCCCTTACTGCCTCTTGTTACTTTATGTTCCCGGGAGCCTAAAATCTTTCAAGGGCAATCTGAGGTGAATTTAATTTGTCTTGTGAGAGGTAAAGGAACAATTGGGCCAAATATTGGCATCCCCATTTTTCATGGATTATCTTGTGAGGTAGGATTCTGCCACAGTTCAGCAAATGAGTTGGTCTTAGGGGACTTAGTTGCTGGATGATAACTCTAGAGTGGAGACTGTGTGATCTAATGCCTTGGAGGAAGCAAAAACAGGGTAGTTACTTAGGAAGATTAATGTCTGGATTCATTAAAAGCTACTTATGTGAAAGGTGATCTTTTATGCACAACTCACAGCCGATTAATAAAAATGGGTCAATGAGCCTGTCAAATGCAACAACATGTACCCAGTGTTCAGGCTCTTATGTATTTATGAATGAAATATTAAAGTATATGCAGGGGAAACCCCTACTTGCATCATACAAAGCAGATGCAGAAATTTAACTGAGGAAATTGTGGAACATTTCATTCAACTTCCATCAGAAAGTCACCCATTTGTCCATTCACTTACTAGACGACAACACATGGGTTTCTATCATGGGTATGCGATAAGTGTACCTTGTCACTATAGAGGGCCTTTCATCCCAAAACAGCCTTTACAATTTATACATATAGAGGAATCTCTTCACCTTTCACTGAAATGCAGCCACTTCTGAGGTGGGAGGATTGCAGCCAAATTGTGCAATGGGGAGAGAGGAAATTTTAGGACATTAGAGCAAAGTCTTTTAATATAACTAAAAGGGCCTTTACCTTTAGTATACCTGCAGAGCAGAAAGGCATTCTTAATTCTTTTTTTTATTTTTTAAGATCAAGTCCCAAAGACTCCAACACAGAAACTGGATTCCAGTAAAGTCAATCCTGCCTCAGAAGCATGAAAAACCACGCTGACTTTGCCAGAGTTTTGTTCTCAGGGAGTCTAGATTAAGCATGATGCTCAGACCATTGATGGTATATCTATGCCATGCACAGAAAAAAAACAAAAAAAACCTTTGCAGAGAGTCACGGAGCCTGGGTCAACTGACCTGGGCTCATGGAGCTAGTGCCCTGAGGGTAAAACTAACACTGCAGACATTTCTGCTTGGGTTGGAGACTGGGCTTAGAGCACCCCCTTCCCCCCGCCGCCACACTCTCTCTCTCTCTCTCTCTCTCTCTCTCTCTCTCTCTCAGAGCCAGGGCTTCAGCCCAGGGGTGCTAGAACAATTTATCTAGTGGGGGTGCTCAGAGCCATTGAACCAAACTGTAAACCCTGTATATAACAGAAAACCATTTCTAGCCCTGGGATGCTGCCACACCCCCAGCACTCCTAGTTGCAGCACCTATGCTTCAGCCTGGGGAGGAATGTCTACATTGTTCATTTTAGTCTACTGGAGCAAGCCCCATGAGCCCAAGTTAGTTGACTCCAGCTGTGAGACTCACTGTCATGGTAGTTTGTGTGTTTTTGGGTTTGCAGTGTACATTTATGCTAAGTCAACCCCTTGAGTATCCTCTTATGTGGCACATAGGAAAGAATGGATTGTATACACGAGAGTAAGAAACACTTCAGGTGACTGATTTGCCAGAACTATGAAATGTATTTCCTTCCCAGGATGGCTCTAATCTGCACCATCATCAAATATTGGCAACTGCAGAGATGAAAGCAAGAAACTGTACTGGTAGGAAATATACATGCAAATAAATTTTGCATTCCTGAAGTCCACAATATAATATGTACGGGGCTGAGTTCATCCATAGAGAACAGGAGCTGAACACAGATAAGAAATGTGAAAAGATAACACTTATAAATAACAATCTAAATAACTGCCACACCTGTGCAATAAATTTCATTGTACTACTCTATGTAAGATTGCAGGCTTGTAACTCTGTGTGTCACTCTGAAGCCCAGAATGGTGGTTGAGTTAAGGCTTAGCTACACTTGCAGATGTACAGCGCTTTGCATTAAACTAGCCTTTGGAGAGTGCACTAGGGAAAGCGTTCCAGTCTGTCCACTCTGACAGCTGCAAGTCCAGTGGCGTGGCCACATTTGCGGCACTTGCAGTGGTACTGGGAGTGGTGCATTACGGGCAGCTATCCCAGCATTCAATTGGCTGCAACATGCTTTTCAAATGAGGGGGGTGGGATGGAGTGTGTTGTGTGTATGTGGAGGAAGAGAGAGTGGGTTTTTGGAATGCTGAGTGTGTCAGCATGCTGTCTGGTAAGTTCAGACCCCTCTGTCCCCCCGCCTCTCTCTCATTCACTAAATGTTTGTTTTGTTTGCTTTGGCCTGGGAGCAGATAAGCAGCTGCTGTCTGAAACGGAGCTTTGAAAGGGCACTTCCACATTCCTGCAGCAATTTCACAGCAAAGGGAAGAGTGACCACTTGATTTAAGGGGATTATGAGGTGTTTCTGGAGGTCAATCAAAGGGCAGTAACTTAACTCCTTGTTCACACTGAGGCTGAAGCGTCTCACCCAATACACAACAGCTGTTAATCCTCTCACCGAGGTGGAGTACTAGGAGCGCTCCAGCAAGTGGGCCGGGCACTCTACGTGTCTTGCCAGTGTGGATGAGGAGTAAGGTAAAGTTCTCTGGGAGGATTTATTGTGGTATAACATGCAAATGCAGCCAAGCCAAGCAAGTGTGAAGTAGTGGAAACAGCTGCAAGTTGAGGGTTTTTGTTTAGAATATCACAAAGGTCAGGTAACACATGGGTTTGCTGTCTGTTGACATCCAGTGTTTAAGTTCTCACCTATTTTGTCTTTATGAATTACTGTAGCTGTACATAACAAGAGCGTAAGGCCATTGTGGTATCAGAAGCAGCTCAGCCAAACACCACACTTACTCTACAGTTAGTGTGCATGCAACAACTTCATCTCTACGTTCTCCACACAATCAATGGTGGATTACTTGGCCCACATCATGGGCACTCAGCTACTAGTAATATCTTAATTTATGTAGTACCTTCTTGTCCCAAAGACCCAAAGGTGCTTTACCGAGTGTACAAAGGAATCCTGTCATTCACCACTGATGGACAGCTCTCTCAGGGGTTTCAGCTATTTTACAATGCACAGATCTACTACTACAACACAGCAATCTACAGGAGATGGAACCAATCAATCCTATATCTAACTGAAACTACAGGAAAATTTTTAGGTGGGAAAGATGTAACTTTGAAGCTGGTCAGGCCAGAATATTTTCTGAACACACGTAGTCAATAAAGTGCCAAGGGATCTTTTATATCCCTAAGTGGGGAGTGAGGACTTTGGTTTTATATCTCATCTGCAAGATGACAACAGAGACTGAACAGTACACAATAGCCCTTTGAGGGGATATTGTGTTCAGTACAAAACTGACTGGAAAGTATTTTACTGTGGTATAACCTACTTCCCTCCCTGCATGTACCATGTTCTGTGGAATGGTGGTTGAAGCATGAAGGGACATATGCATCTTTAGTGCATCTGGCACGTAAATGTCTTGCAACACCGGCTACAACAGTGCCATGCGAACACCTGTTCTCACTTTCACGTGACATTGGTAAACAAAAAGTGGACAGCATTATTTCCTGAAAATTGCAACCAAACTTGTTTGTCTGAGCCATTGGCTAAAGTAGGACTGAGTGGACTTGTAGGATCTAAAGTTTTGTTTTATTTTTGAATGCAGTTATTTTTTTGTGCATATTTCTACATTTGTTAGTTGCACTTTCATGATAGAGAGATTGCACTACAATACTTGTATTAGGTGAATTGAAAAATACTATTTCTTTTGTTTGTATCTGTGTTGTAACTGAAATCAATAAATTTGAAAATGTAGGGGTTGGTCTTCACTACCCGCCAATCGGCAGGTACTGATCGATCTATCTGATCAATTTATCACTTCTTTTCTAGACATGATAAATCGATCCCCAACGGTGCTTCCTGTCGACTCCGGTACTCCAGCTCGCCGAGAGGCACAAGCGGAGTTGATGGGTGAGCCCGCTGCCGCTGTGAGGACGCCAGGTAAGTCAATCTAAGATGCGGCGATTTCAGCTACGCTGTTCATGTAGCTGAAGTTGCGTATCTTAGGTCAAACCCCCCCAACTAGTGTAGACCTGGCCTAGAAAACATTCAAAAATATTTAAATAAATGGTATTCTGTTGGTTAACAGTGAAATTAATTGTGCAACTAATCACAATTAGTTTTTTAATTGTGCTTCCAGGAGTCCGGAATTAATTTAATTGTGTGACTCCTGGAAGCAACAACCAATTCAGGCCGCAAGGTGTCAGGAAGGCTCTGTGTGCTGCCCCCACCCCTAGGGCTGGCTCCGCAGCTCCCATTAGCCAGAAACTGTGACTAATGCTAGCTGTGGGGGTGGCATTTTCAGGCACGAGGGCAGCCTGTGGAGCCTCCTTGGCTGCCCATGTGCCTAGGGGTGAGCTGCTGTCTGCTTTCTGGGAGCCGCAGTAAGTGCTGCCAGGATCCTGCACCTCGAAAACTCTCCCACCCCAGAACCCCAGCCTGGAGTCTCCTCCTGCACCCCAAATGCCTCATTCTTGTCCCACCCCCCCAACTCCCTACCCCAGCCTGCAGCCCACTCCTGAACCACAAACTCCTCATCCCCAGTCCCACCCCAGAGCCTGTACCCTCAGCTGGAGTTCTCACACCCCTGCCCTAGCCCAGAGCCCTCTCCTGAACCCCTCATTTCTGCCCCCCCACCACAACCCCGTGCCCAGCCTGGAGCCTTCTCCTGCACCTCAACCCCATGCTCTAACCCAGTCAAAGTGAGTCAGGGTTGGGGAGAGAGAACAACGGAGGGAGAGGGGATGGGGCAAGTGGGGTCAGAGCCTTGGAGAGGGGGCGGGTCCTCACAGCAGGCATGTTGGGTTTTGTGTGATTAGAAAGTTGGTAGCCCTGGCATCATACCATCCCCTCCATAAACTTATCAAGCTCAATCTTGAAACCAGTGAGGTTTTTTATGTGGGTAGGTATTGGAGGCATTGCCCAATGCAGTGAAACTTCTTAAGTGTGGGTCCAGTTGAAATGTGCATTCAGAAAGCTGAAGGGGATGAACATGGGCCCCAATCTTTTGTGGAGGGATAAGGCCTTTATGTTGATGGCCCTGGCATCCTACAGGATTCTGGGGGGAGCCCGGTCGTGGGAGCAAAACCACTTGGGATTGATGAAGAGGGAGAAATCCAACCCCTCAATGGAACAATTCCAGAGAAACTCCAGGAGGAAAGCCACACTGAATTCTCTCCCACAGGTTTTCCTGGAGGAGGAGGCAACCGAGCCCAAGAAAATGTATGTTTTTAACAGTAGAAAGGAACTTTTTATTTTTCAGAGCCACAAAAACATTGTCATAGTAAAAGAGAGAACTGAATTTGTTTATTAGTAACGAAGTGGAAACTACATTGATAGCTCCATTTCATTTTGGACGGTGTGCATTATTGCTTTTCTCTCCTTTTGTAATTTATATAAAAATTGTTTCTTAGCTACATATTCATCAGGAATAACAGCAGTACATAATGCATGGAAAGTAAGAGTTAGATGGTGAGGTCCAAATCTTAAGGATTGGCTCTGATAAACCCAACAAAACCCTGGGTCTGCTGGATCCAGTCCTTAGGAACAAGTAAGAGTGCCTCTTAATTTGCACGAACTCTTGAGGGCTCTCAAATGGAACAGTTCTCCTCCCATATCCCTACACCAGGGGATAAAAGAGGGGCGTGTGTGTGGCTTACTGCAGTGTTTTACCACCCAACCATCTCTTCTCACTGGAGTAATCCTTAGATAGCTGATTAAGTGGGTTTTCTACTGCTCTGTGACAAGATCAATGCATAGCAGTGGCTGTGATCTAATCCTAAATACCAGCATAGTCCAAAGAGAATTCAATTCCTAGAGTGAAGAGAAAGAGCTGGGAGGAAACACTATAGGAAGTTAGCTACCTTTACCCACAGGGTTACCTAACAAAATTGAAAGTTGTAATACAACTAGCATATCCCCCACTGGATTTCTCTGATGGAGCTGTTTATTACAGCACATTTAGTGTTCCAGAAGAGACAACAGTAATGTATTTATAGGTCAATAGTAATGTAATTGAAGATCCTCTGGACTTATAAAGATGAAGGAGAATTAAATGCTCTTAAAGAGGGATGCATTGAAATACTGAGATCGCATTCCATCCCCCCTTTCTCTTCTCCTTTCCTTCCTTCCATCCATCTTTCTAACTGTGTCTGGCTCTTTATGCAAATGTATACAAATTATGCTGCTGCTGCTGCTTCTCCCCTATCCCCTGCCACCCAAAACGATTTGTATACACTTACAAATTTACAATTTACTGTTATTTGATGCGTCCGTTGGTAGGTATGGACTTCATGTAAAGTATTAACTGCACCAAGACACAGGATGTGGGATCTGAAGTTCTATGAACTCCACAAACTATATTTTTTCGTTCATAAAATTCACAGTGCTAGTTTGAGTTCATGGAACTTTTTACCTTTTGTAATTTAAACAAAAGTTTTTTGAAGGACTGTTGAATTATACTTTTTTTTCCTGATTGAAAGGAAGCCTGTGGTCTGTTCTAGGGGTTGAAGAACCTCCCCCCTCAAAAATATGTAGGCTGAAACAAATGGATTCTCTATGATGAATACAGACTAATTATTTTTTTTCATTTTCATTTTTTCCCCACCACCTCATGTTCTTCTTTCTAAAGTATTTTGTAAGAGGAATGTGAACTCAATATTGAAGCTTCAAACCTACAATAATGAGTTGCCCAACCTTAGTGTAGACCTTTACTAGCAGAGATTCATAAAGCTGAAAGGTAAATTAAACTAATTTAACTAATAAATGCTGAGATGCACTTTCCTCTAGTCTGAGCTCACTCCTTCTGTGAGTCTGAGATTTGCTGGACTTCAGGACAGGCAGAATCCCTCCTGCCATCTCTCTCTCTCAAATCCTTCTTGCATGTGGTAACAGCTGGCTCTCTCTGCTCAGAGCAGCAAACTTTAAGTACAAACTTTCTCTCCTTTGGCCACGTGCTTAGCTAGAAAGGTCTAGAGCCCTCCCCCAGTCACGATAGCCCCCAAACCTGGGCAGAAAACTGTGGCTCACCCTCAAGGAGCAATTAGGTGAGTAATTCAAAGTTGATAGTCCCAAATTGCTGTCTTGATTAGAGCACGTAAAAATTTTTTGATGCATAATTTGTCTACAAATATGATATGGTGTCAGCTGAAACTATTCATGAATTTGTGCTGAGGTTGCCAAACAGTTTCAATAAAATAAATGTTGAAACAACATATTTAATTTTGAAGCAAAACATTTTGTTCAGATTTTGAGACATTTTGACAAAAAGCAAAGGAAAGGATTCACGAAGTGGCTGAAGGAGAATGTGGGCATTACTGAAATATGTTGGATTTAGTTTGAACTGTGTTTTCCTTTTCAGTTGAGTGGAATTCTGGAAAATGTGTTTTTTTTCAGTTTGACCCAAAACAAAACTTTTTCTGGAATTACCAGTGAATGGAAAAATCCATTATTTGCTGGCTCTAGTCATGATGGTTTCTCTAGAATAGTCATTCAACAAGTGCCAAGCCTGTTTCCTGAGCTGGACAACTACTAGGAATTCATTGCAATAGGTCACCCTTAGGCAAGTTTTGACCATGTTCAGCACGTAATACAAAATGGAGTGCACAGTCAATACAAAGATTTCTCACTCAGTTTCCTTGCTAACAGAGCTGATCCTTTAGCTCAAGTGGTAGAGGGCCATGCTTTTACAATAAATATTTCTATTTTTTCTTTGAAAAGAAGCAGGGTTATGTACTTGTATTACATAAGGATGATGAAATAGTTTCCAGTTCAATTAATTAGTGAATAAGGAGGATATTAAACAAATCTTGTAGGGATAAACATTTTTAAATTGGCAGGACTGGACGCCTTTACACCTGAGAGTTCCGAAAGAATTGGCTGAGGCGATCTCTAGCCCACTGATGCTAATTTTTAATAGGTCTTGGAACAATGGGGAAATTCCAGAAGACAGGCACATTAGTACTTTTCCAATCTTCAAAAAGGGGAAGCAGGATGAACTGAGTAACTATAAACAGATTAGCCTGACATCCCAGGCAAAAAACCTGAAAAGTTGTTTCAGGATTCAATTGATAAAATAAAGGATGAGAATACAATTAATGGCAATTAACACAGTTTTACATAAAATGTGTTTGTCAAAGCTGATTTTAATATTTGATGAGATTATAAATTTGGTTGATGCAGGCAGTAGCATAGATCTAATATACTTAGACTTTTTGAAGGCATTTGACTTAGTACCACATGACATTCTGAATAAAATATCAGCACTATACAACCTCAGTAAAGCACACATTAAAATGGATTAAGAATTGGCTAACTGCCACATCTGAAACTTTAAATGTCAGTGGGGAATCACTACCTAGTGCGGGTGTTTCTAGTAGAGCTTTGAAAGGATTGGTACTAGGCCTGACATTACTGAACATTTTCAGCAGTGATCTGGAAGTAAATACAAAATCATTACTGATAAAACCTGCAGATAGCACGCACACTGGCAAATAGTAAATGATGATGATGACAGGTCAGCTAAATAAGTCCTCAATCTTGCTACTGCATTGGCCTGGGCAAGGAGCCCAGCACTGAACCACATTGACTTCAATTCCATACAGATGCAAGGGTCCATCTGTGTGGCTGTAGTTGAAGCACAGGGGTTTAAGTTATTTGCTGGTAGGAAAAATGGGTGTCTCTTGAGGGTCACATTTTTTTCCTAATTTAGTTTATAACTCGTTACTGAATGATGAGTGATATGATTCAGTGAAAGCTGTAAGTTTAAGTCCCAAAAGCCATCTTCTTATAATAAATGACATTTCAAAGGGGAGGAAACCTTATTTTACACATCTAAAGTTTTTCTATTTAATGCTAGCAAGACAACCAAGTATTAGAAGGACACTTTCTGAGAAACAGTATCAAGATATTTCTTAAGGCATGCACTCAAAAGGTGTACACTATTAAAGACAAACTAGAAAAAACCTCAACAGGCAAGCTAAACAAAACAAAATTTGGACCGTGCATTAAGCACCAGTCAGCTGCAATCAGTACAACAGACAAGCTGTTACAATCAGCTTCCTTGGCAGTCAGTCATATCTTCGCTGATTCTCCCTTTCTTACGGCTGGCTCCCTATTCACTACTACCCCAGTCCTGCTTCTTTACTCTGCCTTTATCCATGCTTATGGATCTGATTTAGGATAAAACTTTCAAAATTACTTAAGTGACTTAGGAGGCTATATGTGTAAGTCTCTTAAAAATGGGACTTGGATGCCCAAATAACATAGGTGTTTGGGAAAATTCTCCCCTTAAGCCTTGTCTACATGGGAAAGTGTTTTTTTCTGTTTTGTTTTGTGGGGTTTTTTTGTGGTTTTTTTTTGTTTTTGTATAGCCAAAGGTGTGAATGTAAACCAATATACTTATACCAGTACAACCTCACAGGTAGACACCCTTATTGTGGTATAATAGTGTATTTTTAAGGTTTATCTTATGTTGCTTAGGAAGGGTTTAAGCTAAACTGAAAACGCACTCTTATAGTGGAATAAGTTTCACATGGGGTGGATTATTCTGGTATAAGTATACCAGTACAACTATATTGGTATAACTGGTAACACTTTACTATGTAGACAAGACCGTAGTTTCTTACCTCTGCCTAATCCACTAGTGATGCCAGACCCAGTGTCTTGTTTGTCCATTTCCCCCCATATCCATCATTGCAACTTTTGTCACAGTGCCACCTTTGCATGGAATTCCCTCCCTGAATTGTTTTGCCAAGCCACTACTCTCTCCTCTAAAATCACTCCCTAAGATCTACTTCTATTGTGATATTCACAAGAAATCAAACACCACAAACTTCTCAAATTTATATTTATTTTGAACAAACCTTGTCCAATGTATTGCTATAACACCTCTTTTTTCCTCCACTATCTCCTTTCCCATGCTTTCCTTCCCTCTCTTTGTCAGAAGTTTTATGAAACCATATTGTAAGTACTTTGGGGCAGGGATCACATGTACTTTATTTGTATTTTCAGGTGCCTGAGGGTTCTCAGGTGCTGAATAATATATAACAACAATTGGTAACTAGATATTATTACATATCATGGTCTTCCTCTAAAGAACAATTTTGCTGATGTCCCAATAATGTGTAACTGGTGAATGATATTTCTTCAGTTCTTTTCCATTAACATTCCTAAAGGGTTTTTCCTCACTTCTCCGGTCTTACTTCCACTCCTGAATTTCTTTCTTCACTGAATCACACTATTTCACCTTTGTGTTCTCTCATACGTTCTTGGACTGTTAGGCTGCAAAACCAAATACAGTATATTGATGGAATTAGTGTTTCTCCTCCGTCATGTGACATAAGACAGTCTTATTCTTTGCAAGTCTTATAGTAATCACTTCCTCATTCTAATGATTTCACTCTTCATTTTCTCTTCTTTTAGTTTATAATTCATTATCATCTCTATTCCAGAGGCTTAAAATCCAAAGGGTCAATCTAGGATTTGACACTCTGCCCTCTTTAATCTGGCCTGATCACAGGTATTTCATCAGTGTATGGATGGTCCTTAGCATGATAGGAGACATGCCTATCAAATATTCCCAGTGATTAAGTGCCAACGTTAGCACCAGCACCTCCTTTTCACAAGGTGAGTAATGTTTTTCTATCTTGCTAAGCACCTTGGAGCCAAAAGTGACTGTTTTTAATCCTACTCCATTGTTCTGCAATGAGACTTAACCCTTTCTCAGTTGTAGCCAGTTGAAGTTGGAAGCGTTTGTTGGGCTGAAGGTATGCCAACACCGGAGTCTTTTTAAGCACCTGCTTTAAATGACAGAATGCATATATTTTTTTTGCCCCAAGTCCAGTCTTGATTCTTCTTTCACTTCTTTCTTCTTTCTATATATAAAAGAAGTTGTGCAATCTCTGAGTAATCCTGAATAAAATCTCAAGAGAATCCTATAAGGCCCAAGACCGACCATAATGCTGACATGTCTTGCGGGGCTGGAAGTTTACAAATTAATTCAACTCTTTGTGCATCAGACCTGCACCTGTGTATGCCCACCTCCATGCCACGATGAGTAACTTTTTATTGTACCATTTGGGCTTTTATCAGGCCAATCACAAATCCGGTTTCTTGTATCTTGCACAGAACAGCGTCTAGAATTTTGAGATTCTCTTCCTTTGTTACAGCGGCAATTAGTATGTTGTCTACATAACTGAAGACCTTTTTCTTTATATGATTCCACATACTAATCACAAACCTGTGACAAAACGAAGGGGCATTATGGTATCCTACTGAATGGATTTCTGAATGTGAAAGCGAATTTGTACCATGTACTTGGATGCAACAGGATGTAAAAAATGGTGTTCGATAAGTCCAATACAGTGAATCACTGGGCTCTTGCAGCTATGTCAGCCATGATTTCAGGAAACTTTGCTAACACAGGTGCTATCCTAGATATTACCCTATTCAATTCCCTGTAATAGACTGTCAATCTCCATGTCGTCTTATCCGCTTTTAATACCCTCCAAATTAGAGAGTTGCACACACTTGCAGTCTCAGTTAACATGGTTTCTTTAATCCCCTCCTTGGCCTCTCGAGTATATTTGTATTGCTTTTGAAGCTTAGGATCTGGACCAATAACCATCACTTCTGTATCAATCTTTCCGCATTGAAGCTTGTTAGTAGCAAAAGTCTTAGGATATTGTTCTGCTATTTGTGTAATGGCTTCTTCCCAATTGGGCATTTCAGGCTTTTCTGGAGCTTTCACTGCTGCGACGCTGTGTGATGTTGGAACAGTAAAAACTCCTTTACTAGCTGTACTCTGAGTCAGTGCCCTATTCAGTAAATCTACTATCAGATTAAAATTCTTTAGAATGTCAATACTAATGATACCATGTCCATCCAGAGCCTGAATATCAAATATAGCGTCAGTGGCTAGTTTTTCTAATCTTGCACACAATAGGCCTCCAGAAGGGAACAGCACTTTCTTTTCCATTATATCCTTCTAAAATTTTTACTTCTTGCACTTAAAACTCTTTGATCTTTGGGACTGCTTTAATGCAAATAAGAGAAAATGTGGCACCTGTATCAATGAGCATTGTCTGTCTAAATTTACCAAACACTCCGTGTAAGGTGGCATCCACCACTGGTCTTCCTCATGCATCGCTGTCAATAGGCACCACATGGGGGAAAGTGGAAGAGAGTGGCCCCATCACAATAAACTTTCCTTGTACTCCTGCATTTCTAGGTGCTTGGGTGCAGTTGCAGCTGACAGACAAGATATGAAGGGAATAATTTATCTTTGACTTCCAATTGAGGAGTTATTTCAGTCAATTTAATCCTTTTTCACATACTTTAATAATCGCTTTCCCAGCACTGCTCTCATCTCCTTTAGCACTCCTTTAATCTCAGCAGAGTTATGATGATATTCCTGGTTCTGACTGGATCAGCATGGTTGGAGACATTCTTCTGTTTGGTGTAGAATTCTTGCCATCAAAATTGTACTTCTTCCCCTTTTGCTCACTGGCTCTATTACTTGTGTACTTCACAGCAGCTATCTTCTCCTTTTGCCAGTAACTGGGAAAAGCTTCTCACTGAAGCTTGAAAGTCTCTCTTATTATCTTCTAGTTCTCTGATGGTCACCATTCTTGGATTGACTGGACCCAGCATTACTTTCAATGTAGACGTGAGCCCCTGAATAAATGCCTCCTTAAATTCTGCTGTCTTACAGGTTGCTATTCCATAACAATAGGTGACAGTCCTGTAGCCAAAACAGGATCATTTTCTGCTTAAAAACCTTTCAGGTCTCACTCACTTTTTGTCTCTCTGAGTAAAAATTCCCTATGATATTTTTAATGTGGTAAGTAGAACCTAAACACAGCTTCATAATTTTCTGCAATGTCTCTAATGTTTGCCAACTGGATTTCCCTGGGTAAGGCATTAAATTCCTCACCATTCATGCTTTCCCTTAAGGCAGCTGTATCTTCTTTACTGATTGCGGCCATACTGCTGGTCTTTGACAATCAGTCCTAAGCAGTTTCTTTATTAAGCAGACCTAGTGTCTTTCCCATTGCCCTTGCTTGCTTGGGCCTATATGGCTTTGTCGCATATCAGGTCTCATTTGGCCAACTGGGACAATCATTTACCATGGCTGTGGTGATCGGTGCTATCAGGAGGTATCTTTTCCCCTCCTCCATTTCATTAGAACTTTCCAGCACCTCTAGGCTTGTGGTGCAGAGGGTTGAGTCCTTGCTACTTTTGCTTCCTTCCTGTTAATTTAAGTCACTGTCAGACTCCTCCTTTTCTGAATCGGTCTTTAGATCTATATCCTTTTAAAGGATCCATATTTAGGGCACCTATGACACTAGTGCTTTTCTTAATTTATCCCTTAAGCTGTTGATTTTACTATCACAAGAGGAGTGATTCCGGACACCGTCTTGTGTGCTTCTATCTTCTTTAACCAACTCCCTTATAGCAGCCTGTGATTGCTCTACCGTTTTAGCCAATACAAAATTGTCTTTATCCTTTTTCACAAGGCATGCATTTAATTCTTGTACCTGTTATAACTGATTAATTGCATTGATTGGTTAAGCACTTGAGCTGACAAAGTACTATTCTGAACACCATCCTAGCCACCATGGATGTAGAGGCTCTCTACACAAACATCCCACACAGAGATGGAATACAAGCTGTCAGGAATAGTATCCCTGATGATGCCACAGCACAAGTGGTTGCTAAGCTCTGTGACTTTATCCTCACACACAATTATTTCAAATTTGGTGACAATATATACCTCCAGACCAGTGGCACTGCTATGGGCACCCGCATGGCCCCACAGTATGCCAACATCTTTATGGCTGACCTGGAACAACGCTTCCTCAACTCTCGTTCACTCAGGTCCCTTCTCTATCTATGCTACATTGATGACATCTTCATCATCTGGACCCATGGGAAAGAAACTCTGGAAAAATTCCACCATGATTTCAACAGCCTCCACCCCACCATCCACCTCAGCCTGGACCAGTCTACACAGGAGGTCCGCTTCCTAGACACCACGGTGCAAATTAATGACGGCCACATCAACACCTACCAACAGCTATGCCTACCTTCAAGCCACCAGCTTCCATCTCGGACACACCACATGATCCATTGTCTACAGCCAAGTACACTCGTATTTGCTCCAACCCCTCAGACAGAGACCAACACCTACAAGATCTTCACCAAGCTTTCTCAAAACTACAATACCCGCACAAGGAAATAAGGACACAGATCAACAGAGCCAGACGTGTACCTAGAAGCCTGCTGCTGCAAGACAAGCCCAAGAAAGAAAACAACAGAACACCACTGGTCATCACATACAGTCCTCAGTTTAAACCTCTCCAACACATCATCAGTGATCTACAACCCATCCTGGACAACAATCCCTCTCTTTCACAGGCCTTGGGAGGCAGGCCAGTCCTGGCCCACAGACAACCCGCCAACCTCAAGCATATTCTCACCAGCAACAGCACACTGCGCCATAACTCTTCTAACTCAGGAACCAATCTATGCAACAAACCTCGATGCCAACTCTGCCCACATTACTAAACCAGCAATACCATCACAGGACCTAACCAGATCAGCCATACCATCACTGGTTCATTCACCTGCACATCTACCAATGTAATATATGCCATTACATGCCAGCAATGCCCCTCTGCTATGTACATCGGTCAAACTGGACAGTCCCTACGAAAAAGGATAAATGGACACAAATCAGATATCAGGAATGGCAATATACAAAAACCTGTAGGAGAACACTTCAATCTCCCTGCACACACCATGAAAGACTTAAAGGTCAGCATTTTGCAGCAAAAAAACTTTAAGACCAGACTGGAAAGAGAAACTGCAGAGTTGCAATTCATTTGCAAATTTGACACAATCAGTTTGGGACTGAACAGAGATATTGAATGGCTAGCTAACTACAAGAGCAGTTTCTCTTCTCTTGCTGTTCACACCTCCAATTCAGCTGCTAGAGGAATACCTCACCCTCCCTGATTAGAGATAACAGCTGGTTCAGCCTCATTGGACCCACCCTGTTATCTTTAACCTGGCTCTTGCCTACCTATTTATACCTGCCCCTGGATTCTTCCACTGCATGCATCCGACGAAGTAGGTATTAGCACACGAAAGCTTATGCTCTAATACTTTAGTTAGTCTTTAAGGTACCACAGGACTCTTTGTCACTTCTGCAATTCCAGACTAACCCGGCTACCTCTCTGATTCTATTTTAAACAGTTAACTTTTCAATTTCAGCTTCCCTTTTTATTATCTGCTCTTTAAATTGACATATTACTTTTTCTTTATTTTCAATGTGCTCATTTAGTTCCCTTGCCACCATTGCCAAAACAAAGATTAAGGCACTTGTCTTTAGTTTTTTTTATTTGGCGTAGGTTTGAAAGTAAAGCTTTCCTACTTTTCACATAACTTTTCAAAAGCATTTCCCCCCACAAATAAATAATCTTCTCAATGATTTTTATATTTTTCAAATTGATGCTGTATTCCAGAGAATTTTGATTTGTCTCTTTGGCATACACAGATGGAATAAAGGTTTGGTTCCTCGTTTTTAAACAGTAAATGTTCTGACCTATAAGACACATGTTGCTTGTATGGCACTCAACGGCAATGTCACTGCGGTGACTTCTTAAAGTTAGAGCTCAGCTGTACTCAGCAATCTATGGTTGCCTGCCACACACAGCTACTCAAACCTCAAGCAGCACGCCTCAATCTAATGCCTGTTGTAACAAGCACTGCTTGTTACAACTTGGTGTCTGCTCCTTCACTTAGTTTGGGTCCCACACAAGAAAGTCACTGACCAGCTGCCTGTGCTTCCACTTTCAAGGTGTATAGACCTTAAATAAACCTTTAACCAAGCTGATTATAACAAAACACAAATAACACAAAAATCACTACATTTCAAGGGACAACTGTCAAGGGTTCAGCTGCAGTCATCACCAACTGTTATCAGAAAACTTGTGACAGGAGATATCTTTATTAAGGATCCCCTACCCGAAAGGCTTGTTTACTCTGAATTACTATCTATCACCTAAGGTCACACCAAGGATTACACTACTCACCATAAGATATAAAATAGAAGGGATTTATTAATAAAACAGCTCAGTGGTTTAACACATAATAGACATTAAGTCCAGACCCAAATGAAAGATAAGTGGGAATATGAATATATATAATATAATATATAAAAAACCCTTTCTGTTATTCAATCTGTTGCAGAAAACAACATAAAATCAGACAATCAGTGAACCCAGCAACTTCTGAGGGTCCAGGACCAGACATCTTAGGAGATCATGCCTAGGGACATAAATATTTGTGTAAAAATAGTTAACCATTTAAACCAGGGAGCGGCAATCTTCAGCCCTCACCCCACCAGGGAAAGTCCTTGGCAGGCCGGGTTGGTTTGTTTATCTGCCGCGTCCGCAGGTTCGGCTGATTTGCAGCTTCCACTGGCCATGGTTCGCTGTCCCAGGTCAATGGGGCCCGCAGGAAGGGTGACCAGCACATCCCTCCACCTGCACTGCTTTCTGCAGCCCCCATTGGTCTGGAGCAGCAAACCATAGCCAGTGGGATCTGCAATCGTTTGAACCTGTGGACGTGGCAGATAAACAAACCGGCCCGCCAGGGGCTTTCCCTGGTGGGCCACATGCCAAAGGTTGCCAATCCCTGGTTTAAACAATTCAAATTATATAATTTAACTGGTTAATTGCTGGGCTGGAGTCATTCTGGCTGGCTGGCGCAGCTGGGGGTGCTCCTGCTGGCCTTGGGCTGGTGTTGCTTCTGCTGGCCAGCTGCTGGCCGGTACAGTGGGGTTAATGGTGAGGACAGGTTAACAGGTAAGACTAATGCTTACAGGTTAACCACTTACTATTTTATATCCCTAATCATACCACCACTGGATCAGGTCACCACTGGGCAGGAACCAGGGCAGTCTGATGACAGGAACAGGTAGGTGTCTTCTTCTGATATTACTGTGAATGGGCATAGGCTGCCTCTAGGATGGGCAGCTCCGGCACCCTGTGCCGAACCCTTATGTAATCTCCTGTTAGCAGGCAGATTTTTCCCCAGGTCAGATGACCTTTCCTGCCTTTGGCACTGTTACTAGGCAGAGTTCTTCTAAACTCATCCAATCAAAAATAAGGATTAAAATAAAGTGCCAAACTAGGCAACAAGAAGGTGAGGCAATATGGAGGGTAACAAACAACAAAACAAAAATGGTGGATAATCCCTAAATCCACTTACAAAAGTATGGTCTCCTGAGTAACCAAGCCTGACAAGAGTGGGGACCTGTCCACTGCATCTATCACATCCAGGGTGTTTCGGGGGTGTAACCAAAAGCAAGGATCCATCCTATGAATCAATGAAAGTATCCCCTGCTCCCAAGTCAATCAAGGTCCATTTTAAAGGAAAGGCCTGCTTGTCCTGCAGGATCTGCAACTCCAGGGGAATTTGTAGAAGTGGGAATGAATGAGGGCCTCCTGGTCGAACATAACCTTGGGATCTTTTGGTCATGAAGACCAGGGTCAGACCTTACCTAAGCCTGGGCCTAATCTTTTCCTGTTGTTGGGCTGTCAGAGAGGTGGCAGGGCACATGGATATCACATATCCTGCTACTCCATTTGCAGTGCTATTGTTCTCATTGGGACAGCTGGAGCCACACCCTGTCTATCTGTATGGGTTCGACCGGGGCCAAGTGTCCTTCAGTGTGAAGGCTGAACCTTAGACAAGTGCTGAATGTGGACACGAATTTGTCATTCATGAAGTCTGGTGTCTATCCTGATACATAGGTCCATAAAGGCATCCAACCTGGCGGGAGGGTCTATCCATGCCAGCTCCTCTTTTAATTTGTTGCAGAGACCAAAACTGGTAAAGGAATGTGACATCACTCCAGGTGGTATCTACAACCAAGCATCTGAACTAGGTGACATAGGAAGGGTTTGCCAAAGCTTATGTAAAGTTCACATGATGGAGACCACTTTATGTGGGTCATCAGAAACACTTGCAGGAAAGAAGCCCAGCTTGTCAACACTGGGTGGCCCAAAGCTAGAAGGGGAGAGACCTATACTAGGGACTTGCCAGTAAGGAAGCTAAGTACCAGCCTCACCTTGACTTGATCTGTGGCGTATTCCTGGGGACTGGAGCACAAAGCGGAATCTGCATTGGGTAATAAATGCTCAAAATTTGCAGCAGAAAGAGAAGTAAAATGTTAACCGGTAAGCATTAGGCTTATGTTAACCTCCGCACGCTGGCCGGAGCAGACCCAGCCATGCCTGTCCAGCTGGAGTGACTCCAGCCCCATCCGCCCAAACCCCAACCCTGACTGCACCCAACCAACCCCAGCCCTGGGCCAGCAGCAACAGCCTTGGTTCCCGCCTGCCGACCACAGCCCCAGCCACCCTGACCCAGCCAACTCCTGCCCCGCCGGGCTGACCGGAGCAACCCCAGCCCCGCCAGGCTGACCCTAGCCCCACACTGGAGCAACACCAGATCTGGGGCTGACTGCAGCGACCCCAGCCCTGCCAGAGTGGCCCCGTGCTAGCAAACTCTGCCCCAGCCCTGCCAGAGTGACCCCATCCAGCCGGTTGGCCGACCCCAGCCACGACCACTTGGCCGACCCCAGCCTTGGACGCCCTTTGCTAGCCAGCCAGAGCGACGCCAGCCCCGGGCCAACTGACCTCACCCCAGCTGGCCAACTTCAGCTTCAGTCGGGCCGGGCCAGCCAGAGCGACCCTGGTCCCTCTCCCTTTAGTCAGTTAACCAGTTAAACAATATAATATTAATCAGTTAACTTTTAAAACAATATGTACATCCCTTGCTGCAGGTAGCATCATAGCTGTCTGGTAATGGAACTGTGGGGCTGGTCCCAATCTGGAGTTGTAGTGGGGAGACAGATGGCTCCTCACAGCTGCTCTGAGTGCTGCAACTTGTTCCTGCAGTTTTCCATTTTCAGATGATGTACTTGATCCCAAAGCCTCTGGTTTCCAGCCTAGACAGCAATCTGTTCTTGCAGACTCACAGGACCCTAGGGAACTGGAGCTTCAGCAATATCCATGCTTGACCAAGGGGTTCATCAATGAGTCCCAGAAGAGACTAAGAGGGTCTGAGCAAACTCTCAGGGCCTATAACGGGCAGTCTGACCTAATGATGGGAGCGCAGAGTAGTGTTAGAGTCATGGTCAGGAGTCATGCCAAGGGACACAGATGGAGTTAGAAGCCATGCCAAGGGCCAAACCAGAGACTGAGATGTGCCATGGATCAAGAAGTGTCTGTTAATAACTGGAGCAAATGCAAGGGAGTAAGAACAAGGTGAACTAACAGGAACAAGGAGCAGGGACCATGAAAGCAGGGTGGAACTTGGTCTCAGGGGTCTGGTCAGCAGCAGACCTAGCAACTAATTGCTCAGACATGGGTAGTGGCATGAACAGGAGGATTTATGATAAGATGTGTCCAATCAGCAGTCTGCTGCTAGTCAACTGATCCTGCTGAGTCAGAAGTTGTAGCCCCTGTTTGCAGGTCTATGTCTGTTCTTGTAGCAGGGTGGTGCAGATGATAAGGCTCTTGCTCAGTAACCCTAGGTTTAAGACCTGACAGTAACTGGCTATTCGTTGATTAGACCTTCACTGTAACTATGCTACGAGTGTTCCGAAGGACGGTTATTGATGGCCCTAGTCAGATATCAGGCAGTATGACTGTTAGGGTTACTCAATGATAAAATGTGATAGGTGCAGTACAAGGATTTGAAATAAAAACACACATTACCAGTTTTGGGAAAACTCTTGTTTCTACATTAAAACCAAAAGTTTAGATTAGGCACCATCATAAATAACAAAATTTCACTTTGGACAAAATACTCTGAAAGAAAAATTATGGGTGCAAAGCAAGATAATGTAAAATAAAACAGTGATAAAGACATTAACATAAAATTCTAAAATCAAAACTGGACATCCTTCTCCCAAACATCACTGAAATAAATCACATAATCACACAAGTAAATAAGTAGGTTAAATCCTCCAGAATAACTTTTCAACTCCCCTATTTTCATACTCTTAGCTAGCAGTCAGCTAACTGCTTTTATTATAGAAGAAAATATGGAAGGTTCTGTTAACAATCATATGAAATTCTGTTGCTGGGAACAGATTCTTAGTCAGTTCTAAGCTCTTGAACACCCTGACAGACTTTAGGAGGTGGCATGAGTCATTTTTAACAGCTATCTCATTTGCTTTTGAGCTCAACAGACTCCTTATTGTGCCTTGTGCATAAAGTTTGGTTTGCTATATCATGCTTCTGAAATCAGAGATGCCATTTGTGAGTTCAGAGTAAGTCATTTCAAAAAAACACTATTGGGCCAAGGTAACTGTTGCAACTCCACTGGTGGTGGAAATGGTGGAAGCTGTAATTTCCCTTGTACAGACAATCACTTTCTCTGTTGGTTGTGTTGGTCTTTCACACAGCACACAATGAAAGAAAAACATATTGACATATTAGAAAATCTGATAGGAAAACTACAAAAGTGAGCAAGGGGCATCAGGGCAGGTGTAGTACATGAAATTAATTTAAACTTTCTTGAAGACTGACTGGCTTTCAAGTAGGCCGTCTCCCTTTCACCTCAACTCTCTGTCATTAATCTGTTCAGAAAATGACAGCTAATGCTGATGTGGCTTTCAAAATAAAACTTTCCAATATTACTGAACTTGATCTTTCTGAAGCCAGAGTGCTAGCTGCCCTTAGATTGGTGGAGGAAAGGACACTTCTTAAGAAACCTTCTTTCACTGGTTATTACCTTGATCCTTTACCACGTGGCCTTCAGCATCATAACTTGGGGGAGGGGAGAGGAGAAGCTAAGACCACCAAAATAGACAAATTGGAGGGGCCAGGTCATTCAGTGCCTTGCCACCAACAGCGACCAGGACTAGCTGCTTCTGAAGAAGGCTGAAGAACCCCTGCAGTAGCCAGCTCTGTAGCTGCCCTAAACAGGAGGGGTGATGTCTTCCCAGTTCCCCGCCATCAGAGACAGCTGTGCCTGCAGGTCCCCACCAGAACTCCAAGGCTCCATAGCCATGGGAACTAGGGGAGTGGGGATTGCTGTAGCACCTCCAGCCCTCACCATGGTCCCAGTTGCCAGTCGACACCCCCCGTGCCTATGGTCCCAGCTGCCTGTCCCATGCCTGTCCCCAGCTGTGACCCGAGCCTCGGCCCTCTTGCCTCTATCGGTAGCTCTCCTTCCTGGAGCCATGGCACTGCTCCCAGCCCTAGCTCTTGGAGAGGGGGCATGGACAGGGGTAAGAGGGTGCAAGATCAAAAGTTTGGGGACCACTGCTTTACTGTTTGGTTAGCTGATTTTTTCCCCCTGTACACCGACCATTGCTTTACTGTATGGTTAGCTGGCTATTATAAAAAGTGTTCCAGTGCCACTGCAGGACTCTGGGTTTTGTTTCTCTTCTTTAAACTTCAGCTCTTGTTACCTGGAGCCCCGCAGCCTGGCTGTGCTCTGGTCCAAGGAGCAGGCTTGGCAACAAAGACAGACACCTCAGAGGGGACCCGCTCCCTTCCCACTGGAGGGGATGGCAGGGCTGGGCAAAGCGCGTGGTGTGTGGCTCCTCTTGTGGCTGCAGACACCTCCAGCTGAGTCCCCAGGGGCAGGGCATGGTATGGACGTGCTTTAAGGATGCACAGGTGGCAGGTGGGAAGGAGGCGCTTACACACGTGCTCAAGCATTTGCACACGTTGCCTCTCTGCCCAGTGTCTGGAGCCCCCTCCTGACTGGGCACCATCTGTTCATCAGCCACCAGTCGCAGAACTAGGCCATTTGCCCTTCCAGTCTCCCTATTGGTTGGCAGCACCAGTGTCCAGTCTTGGCCATGCTCCAATCATAAGCCCTTAGGATTGGCAGTTGGCCTCCATTGGCTTTTTCAACTGTCAGTCAGGCTTCTTTCACTTGTCCCTGTGCAACCAGGCACCAGCTGACTGTGTGTCTCTGTCTGTTGGACAGTTCTCCCAGATCAAGGCAACTGTCCGCCTCACCAACTGTATACAATCACTGGCTTCCCTCAGACAGCCAGTGACATGGACGTGGGCTAATGGTGGAGACCTCTGACTTGGCAAATCTGCTGTCCATCAGTGATAAGTGCTCCACCCCCTAAGAGAAGGTGCGCACGCAGGGCTATGGGCTTGACTGCTTTTGCATGCACCGATGAGTACTGATAGGGCCGGACTCCGGGGAGGAACTGCCACTGACGTTGCTGGTGGTTTCAGGACCTTGGAGAGCATCTGAGAGAGTGCAGGAGCAACGGCGGCAGAGCTGGAGCTGTGGGACTGGGATAGTGGCTGCTTCTGTCACTACTTTGTTTATCTGTACAGGTTCTGAAAGAGGGACATTGTGATCCCCACTTAGTGGCTGGATTAGGGCTACCGTGGCTACTGTGATAGCATTGGGCACAGTCACCCGAGCTACCTTGGTACCACTGGGAACAGTTGCTCTGGCTACCAGGCACCACCAGGCACAGATGCCCCAGCTACCCTGGCACTACAGGGAAAATTTCATATTTTAACATCTGTCCCTGCAATCACCATCTTGGATCACCATAGTAATTGTCTGGGATTCATGTTTGTTCTCCTTCTCCTTCACCAGTTTGGTGCCTTTTTTCAGCTTTGGTGCTCTTGAGTAAAAGGCGGGAAATGCTAAGGCGACTTGACTGGCTAATCTGTCCAGTACCTTAAGACTATAAAATCCATCTCCCATCACCTAGGGCTGCCCGTCAGCAAGACAGCCAGTGGGGTTACTTGTCTGCACACCAGATAGCAGTCCATCACTTCGGTCTCTGGATCTTACACACATGCAGGACGCAGCAGGGGAAGAAGACCCATGGGAGAATGACTGACATCCCTGGACAGAGCCCCATCCTCGCAAAGGAGACCTGCTGGGAAAAGATCAATTTACCTGCCTTGGAGCCCTGCCTTCGAGTTCCTGTCTTCACCTCTCACCTGTGTCCAGTGCTCCGGTCCTGATGTGTCTATCGCATCCTGTTATCGAGACATGGCACAGTGTCATCTTTGCAGCCTGCCCTTGTAAATAGCTTGGGGCCTGGGCTTTCAGCCCTGTATCTTGTTTAACAGCCAAGTGGTTCTGTATTTTGGTCCTTTTAAAATTAACAACTTCTGTTGTTAATTTACTTCGTTTAATAAACTCTTAAACTGTTTTGCATTTTACCCCATTGTAAGTCTTTTTGTTTTGGGATTAAACAACTCGATGATAGACACGGGATGGGGAGGATGAGCCTAACTGCATCCTGGCCAAGTGAACAGGCTCCAGCTATCCCAGCATTGCCAGGAAGGGCTGCCCCAGAACTGTGAGGGATAGTTGCTCATTTACCCCTGGAGTGTGTTGTGTTGACAGAGTCAGTCAATTGTCTCAGGGCTGTGGGTGATCAATTGGTTACCATAGGATTTGGCAGAGAACAATTTTTGCTTACCCCAGGACAGTGGGGCATGGTCAGTCAGCTAATCCAGGACCAGGAATATAGTCCACTATTCTAGATCTCAGAGAAACACTTGGTTGGTTATCTTGGGACCAACAGGTTATGTTATCACAAGGGACAGTTGACCAGTTGTTTTGGGGCGAAAAAGCAATCAGATACCGAAGGACTCCTGGGAACCACGACATTCATAGGCATGGGAACTATGGGTGTGGGGTGTGCTGCAACACCCCAGGTGGCCCCGTGTCCAGGTCTCCACTCCCCAGCCTGGGGCTAATGTCACAGCTGCTGGCCCTGGGCTGGGAGCTCTGCACCTGGGGCTCTGCTCTTGGGACACTGACCCTGTGCCTGCAGCCTCAGCCCCTTGCTCCTGCGGTCCTGGCTACTGGCTCTGCAGCTGGGGCTCTGCAACTCACCCCCGCACATGGGGTCCTGCTGTAGGCCCCGGGGCTCTGCTCCTGGCCCTGTGCCCTCTCCCAGCCTTTGCCCTCTTACCCCTGTCGGGGTCCCGCACTCCTAGAGACACGACACTGCTCGTGGCCACACCAGGAGAGCCGGGGGCACAGACGGGTAAGTGGGCTGGCTTTCAGCACCCTCACAATTAAAAGAGGTTCCAGCGCCACTGAGGAGAGATGGCTGGTTATCAAAAGATTAACAGGCTTTTACCCCAGACTGGTGAGGTGTTGTCTGGGTTCCTTACAAGGGTGAGTGGCGTTTCAGATACATCACGGCTGGGAGGGGCAGTTCAGTTATGTTACAACTTGGGAGGGCCAGGGGCAGTTCAATTCCCGGAGGACTGGGAAGGGTCGTTCAATACTCAGGCAGGAGACAAGCAACCAGTGCAGCGAGGAACGGTCCATTCCCCTCAGGAGTGTGAGGGGAAGGGGGTGAGAGGAGGATCGAGGAGAGCAGCAATTGCTGCGGCTGCTGGGACAGACCGACAGACAGACACAGCAGCGGCGGGGAGAGAGAATCCAGGCTTCAAAACCACCAGACACCTCAACAGAGAACTACAGCAAAAGCTGTTACCCGGCCCTGTACCCCGCGCACAGCTCGACACACCCCGCGGCAGTGCGGACCCCCGGAGCACGGCGGGTTGATGGTCCCGGGTGGCGCGGGGCCGTCTGCGGCTCCTAGGCGGAGGGAGGGCGCGAGGGGGTCGGAGTGCGGGGGGGTGGGGAGCGGGGCGGGGCTCACCTCACCGGGGTCCCCGCAAGCGGCGACCAGACCCTGCACGGCCGTTGGCGCGGTTGCGCGCGCTCCCTCCCCTCCCTCGTCAAGCTCTGGCTCCGCAGCTTCCATTGGCCCGGAGCCGCGGCCAATGGGAGCGGCGGGGGCGGCGCCTGCGGCGGGAGCGGTGGCGGGTAGGGGGGGGCAGCGCGCGCAGAGCCGCTTAGCCGCGCCTCCGGCGCCTAGGGGCCGCGGCGCAGGGACTGGTCGCCGCTTGCGGGGAGCCGGGCGAGGTGAGCGGCGCCCCGCGCCCCTGCCCCCCTCGCGTGAGTCACCGGGATTTTCCACTCACCGACACCCCCCTTCCCCCGTTACCCCCAACGTGCCGGGGAAAGAAGCGCCTCGCGGTGCCGTTTCTCGGAGGCGGTGTCGGGGGTTGAGCGCGGTTTGTTATCTCAACAAACCGAAGAGTGAAGGGAAGCGCTTCAGGCCGGAGCGCGAGCAAACCCGACTCCGCGCCTGGGGGAGGCCGGTTTCCATCTGGGTTCGGGGGCGTCTCTTCGGGTTGGAGCGAGATAACTCGACAGCGCGGATCGCGGCGGAGCCTCGGACGCCGGGGTTGGCGTTTGGTCCCTTTTCCCGAGAGCCGGTCTCAGCTCTGCTGCTTGTGGAGTTTCTAAGGGACCTGTTCAGGGCAGCTTTTCCCTCTGACAAAATGAAGTCCCTGTATTTGCCAGTCAGTTATACATAATATTGGCCTCCCCTTTAGCACAAGGGACTAACCTGACCCAGCAGAACTTCCTGTGTGGGGTTTGGGTTTTTTGTTTTTTTTTGCTACATGTAACTGATTGTCTTCTAGCAGCCTGGTTCCCCCCCCATCCCTTCAAAGATTTTTCCCAAGATGAAGAAATTTAATTTCCGCAAAGTTTTGGATGGTTTAACCGCCTCATCTCCTGGTGGCAGTAGCGGTGGTGGTGGAATTGGGGCGGGAAGTGGAGCCGTGCATCCAGGAGGGACTGCAGGTGCTGCAGGGACACCCAGAGAGGAGATCCAGGAAATCCTATCTTCGGATTATTTCCAGATTTGTAAGGTAAGGATCAGAGTGGCTCTTTCTATTCATTTAGTATTAGAATTAAGAGAAAGATTGAAAGAAAAAAGCATCTATTAGGGAGCCTGGGTGATGTGATGCCAGCACATCTTTTACTTGACAACTGCAGTGTTTGTGCTGGCTAACCCTGGAGTAGCGGGATGGAAATCACATTTATGTTTGTTCTTCTCTGTGCACAGTTGTAGTAGTCAATAAATTCATAAGGCTCTTAATGTCAGCATCAAGAGCCCAATCCTGAGCTTCAGGCTGTTTCCAAATAGATAACACTACAGTGGCCAGGTAAGGAATTCAGGAAAAGCTAGTAAGAATAAAATGTGCAAGTGAGCATTTTTTTAGAAATTCAGAGTTATATGCAAGTTTTCTTTTTTTAAAAAAAATATGTTGCAGGTAGTATTTCAGGAAAAGGTATTAAAGGTAAAATCCACTGTAGTTAATGTTACATATAATGTTTTAATTTCTCATTTGTTATGCATTGAAAAAGGATCAATTATTTTTTGCAATGAAAACTATTAGCTATGGCAACATTGTAGTAATAGAGCAGTAGCAAGATTGGTCTTTGTTTTTCTTAGGTGTTGACCTGATCCTTCAATGAGAGTTTTGTCTGAGTAAGAAGTGTAGGGTCATCCCCATGTTTGTCTTTTTCATGTTTATTTTTCATAACGAAAGCTTCATCACTATTCTTGAATTAAATCAAATCAGTACTAGCTTCTCAGTAATTATAGCAATACTACACAACAAACTATAATTAAAAAAAAATAAGAAATGAAATTTTGAGCCCAATCCCATTGTCCTTAACTTTGACATGAATTATGTTGACTTTCACTGGGAGTTTTTCCTAAGAAAGGACTGCAGAATCAGGTCCCTTAATGTTGAACTTTCATGGATGTCTTGTAAATAGTGAGGAGAAAAAGTGATTTTTTAAAAAAAAAATTGTAAAAAAAAAATTGCTAGTATGTTTTAAAAGCTGTGTTAATCTTCCCAAAATAAACTTCATCCTTCAATGTTTTTGAAATTCCAGCTTGACTCAACTTGATGTACAAAACTTCATCAAAGGGTGAACGATTTATTTTTATTTCTTGTTATTGTTTTGCTTAATAGCTTTGAAAAATAAAAATAATTTGATTCACATAAGGTATTTAAAGAAAGATAAATGAAGTTTACCTGTTTAATATACTACTTTATCAGTCAGCATAAAAGTCTATGGTTTGAAATTTGGGAAATGATCAAATCATATCATAATCTAATTGCTTTTGGTTTTTTGGAAAAAAGAAATTTAAGATTATTTAACCATGTAAAATGATTACTAAGCATTTATATTGCATGTATCAACGTAAGTATTTAAAACTAAGGGCCCGCTCTCCTGTCATTGAAATCAAACAACTAACATAGTTTGGGACATTATGGTTCGAATTCTGTTCTCAATTAAAGTCAATATCCAAACTCACATTAACTTCAGTAGGAACAAGACCAGAGGGAAAATTACTTCAGTGAGTTTTGGATTAGGCTCTGTGTAAATAATAATGGGAATTTTGTCATTCATTACCTCCTGTGAAAGCAGGATCAGGCCCTTTGGGCCAAATTCCTCCATAGTCTAAATGTGTGCAACTCAGTTATCTTTAATGGATTTATAGCTGTTTACAGCAGGGTTCAATTTGGCTCCTTTTGTGTATATATATATAGTAAAAGAGTATTATGTCAAACTTCAAATATTTTAATAATAGCCCTGCCTCGCCTTTTTAACACTACAATAATAAAAAGGAAATACAAATAATCAAAAATATATTATAATATCATTGTAGAATCTGACTTAAATCCACAAGTCAAGGGAATTCTGAATTACGGCTTAAAACTTAGCATGTTGAACTCTATGATGAAGTCATCTTACAGCACCTGTGATTTGTGCTGGTCTCAAAATAGTATCATGTGATATTACATGTCATATGTTGTAATAAGTAGACAAAATTGGGTGCATTAAGAACAGTGTCAGTTAATTTTCAGCCTTAATTCTGAATTTACTTGTTACTTTAAAATATTTCTGTGGTGCTGCTTTCAGCTGAATCTATCTACATACACGAGTACATTAGTAAAACATCATTTTTTGAAGATTTTGGCAGGCAATAATTGCTTCTCCTTTTAAAATTAGCAGACTTTTTATTTTTTTAAAAACATTATTAAGCTAGGTGTTAATATCGATAAAGAAAGCTTTAGGATGCAGCAGCACTTGCTTATAAAAGCATGGTACTGCAGAGGCCACCCTGATAGTATACAAAATATTTACTTCCTTTCATCAAAACACATAGATGCAATAAAAGCAAACTTGCCAAAATATTCCTTAAATATGTGGTGATAAAAAAATACACTGCCCTAAAGATTATCCTTAGGTAGGAATTATTCTGCTGTATGGCCAGTATGTAATCTTATGAATATGTTTGAATACACCAAAAGAAGATCATAGGCTCTAGTCCTGCATTTTGTAGCATATGAATGGATTGATGTGCTCACACAAGCCCTCATTGAAGACAGTGGGATTCCACATGGACACAGCATCAACTCGCATTCTACAAGGTGTAGGATCAGAGTAATGATTTGTACCATAAACCAATGCAAAAGAAATGTTGCAGAAGGAAAAATAAAGAAAGGATCATAGAATCTAAAACTTGCCTTTTTTTTTTTGTTTCCCAAATTACTCCTACACAGACTTTTGAGTTTTCTGTTGAATATTATTCAGCTGGAATAGGTAAGTTTTTTTAGCTGCATGTTTGAGGTTCTGATCCTATAGCCCTTGCTCACTCAAAACTCCCATTAAAGCAAATGGCTAATTTGGATTTTTATGGGGTGCAGCTAAGGACAACTATAGCAAGAGTTTAGCTAATCTTTTAAAACAGTTTTATTTTTATTTCCTTTGCTGTGTCTTCATTTAGGTGTAGAACATAAAAGCTGACTCATACTTCAGAATTATAGGGCCTGATCTTGCATTTCTCACTTAGACACATCTCCCGTTTGAAGTGAATGGGAGTTTTTCTTAAATAAAAACTGCAGGATCTAGATCACAGTTAAGATACTGGTTTTATTGTTAACAGTTTTGGGGGTTTGTCCTTTCTGTGTATTTGAAAGGTGCTTATCACTGGGGTATCTATCAGGTATATTAGTAAATTAGATGTAGGCAGAAAGCGAATAGATGGAAACTGAATATTTTATTTTATTTGGATGTGTTCACAATTGCCTTTTGATATTTATTTTCAAAAGTAGGGGACTCCATTGATGATTTTAAGAATATAAATACACTAGGTTTGGAAATATTGTGAGTTAAATTACTGTTGCTTTTCCTATCAAGCATACTACATTTACGTGAAGGTAATATGCTAATAATGAATCAGTAGCAGCCTCTTTTACAGTATTAATATAATGACATGAAATTCTGACACTCTTATAGTTGTCAGCTACTGTGAAATCAGCAAACTGAGATACAGATCACATAGTTTACATGGCTGCCCTTGGGAGGTGGGTATTCATGTGCGTGTCATAAAGATATTGATTATAGCTGGGATCAAATGAACCAAAAATTTTAATGTGGTAGCTGTGACAGATATTGCAAACATATGCAGTATCTGTGAGGATCATTTTGTGTTAAGCGTATGAATGGTTTATATAACACTGTGGGCCAGGGATTATATGTAATTCCAAGGGGGAAGGATTGCTACAGTTCTGCAAGGAACTAAAAGCAGTAGGGGTGATTAAGATGAATCATTTAGGTTATAAACACTCCAGAGAGGTACCACCCCCTGGAGAATCTTCAATATACTAGTTCAGACTGTTTGTTTCTTTTTAGAAACCAACAAAGAACAGGCTTTTGGTGTAAAAAGGCTGGGTTTAAGCCGACTTAGGGCTTTCTTTCTGATCCAGCAAATGGACAGAACCTCCCGTCAAAGATCTCCAACTCTTGAAAAAGGGTTGGAAAGACTGTGGCCTACCAGAGCCTCATGAGACTGATGGGTGACCTCTGGTAAGCTTTTAGCATAAGTATAGGAACTTTTATTGTTTTTGACATGTTTTGTGATGTTTTTACCTTCAGAATACAGGTGCTTGCTTAGAAGGAGCTGTGTGGTAACTGCTGGTAATACACAACTAATAGCTCTGGGAGAGAAAGCAATGCGCAGGTGCTGGCCTCTAGGGAAAATGGCTTTCTGGAGGTATCACAGTGTAATTCCAGGAGCTGTGAACCCTTAAAACCCCAGTCAGAAAGGAGAGAGACATAGATCTTCAACCAAGAGAAGTAATGGGTGGGAGCTGAAAGCGTTAAGTGGGTGCCCTAAAAGGACCACAGAGAGGAAGTGCAGGTGAAGTTATCCTGAAACTGTGACAGTAGCTAAAAACTGGGCCTGATCCTGATGAAGTTAGTAAATGATGCCCCTTTTTACTACTATGAGGTGGGGGAGGAGCAGCTGTCTTCCCAGTCCTTGGTGTCCCATCTCCCTGACTTTTCATAGGTCTATATGCTTCATTATGTCTTCCACTCCTCCCCTCCCACAACTTTGGGTGTGATGCTCAGGAGAGCAATGATTGCCAAGTTTTTCTCTTTCATGATGCTGTTTTGGACAGAGAATGTTCTGTATGCTGACACAACTTTGCCCACAGAATTTTTCTGAAATGATAATAAAGCTCAGATTGATGTTAGTGGCATAGAATTAGCCACATTCTTTGGAATAAGGGTCATAGTCTCTTATATTTTGCCATTGTATTAAATAGGTGCTTTCCTAACAGAAATTTACAGGTGAGTCCAAACCACAGTCCACAATATGTAAGAACCTGTTAGACTAGAACCAGGGAGCACAGAGATTCTGCACCATGGATGGTTCTGCATCTTCACTGGAAGCTTAGGCTGGGTTTCCGTTGGAGGACGTTGTGAAGCTAGACACTGCAGGAAGTGCTGCCCAGAAGATCCTCAGTGGCAGCCCCTTACAGCACCACTGATTGGCTCATGCTGGTATATAAACTTGGAAGCCACTGTGGAGAGCTGATTGAGCAATGATGCAGATGTCCTACTGTCTTCCAAACCAGACCCTGTCTTGCTATGGATCCAAGACTCTGGCTCCTGACCCTGGTTTGTTACCAACTCTGCTATTTGCCTGCTGTCTGTAACCTGGTGCCTGACTCTGACTTCCTGGTATCCAGACCCAGCTCAGCTACTTGTTTCCTGATTGCAGCTGGATAATTGACCAAGGCATACAGGCTGCTCATGGCCTGGTCCTGACATCATCTGAACTGGCCCTTGCAGTGCTGCTGCCTGAATGGTTTGAGGATTGCTGGAAATTCTGGAGGATCCTGAACTAATGCAGGCTGCTCTTCTTGCTACGCCCCCAAATGTACCCTACATATCAGATAAAGGTGAGGCTAGTAATTAGCATGCTCATTGGCGAAGTGCTTGATTGAGCTTCCTCCTGTTGGAGCAGAACAGCTCAATGCTTTCAGACTGGGACTCCTGCCTGCAAGCCTTCTCAACCATCTTTGATGATCTACTCATTGTATCTGGTTCAAGGAGGCTGCCCTCTGGAAGTTTTGTCAGGCAAAGGCCAGCCACCTCCTGTGCTGCTTTTTTCTGATGACTTGTGGTTAGTGTCGTATGGAATGGAGCAGCCCAACTATACCAGTTCTGGTGGGGAGTCAGTTAAGATGTGAAAAATGAGCTAGCCCATGTTGAAAATGTCACATTCCTAGACGCTTTTATTAACTTTGCCTTGTACATTGACTCTTGGATGCATGTTTAGAAAGAGGGAAGAAACTCTATGGCCACCCTGTACACCAAAGCCTGTAAAACTGAATCCTGAACCCATGCAGGTCACCCTGGGTCACTGACACCTGGCTCCAAAAGAGAGAGAATGTCAGTGGCAGCGCACCAGGACATGCCCTTGCCTCTTGTTCCACTTGAAAGATCTGGGGAAGTAGGGCAGCCCAAAGCCTGGTAGGGTGGAGTGCAGTTTGGGCATCACTAGAGCTCCATGCTCTGGAACCACCCCTCAGCCCTCAAGTAGAACCTTGTCTGGAACCATAGGCTGTCCCTACATTTCCAGTTGCTACTGCAGTTGCAGGCTATGGGTAGGCACAGCAGATCCTCTCTAACTAATGATAATAGACTCCAGAACTGCTGCCAACTTTATAGGTGCTAAGACAGCCCAAACCACTGCCAAACCCACATGGGACCTGGTGGAGATGATTTATGAGTCCCTCCTGTCATCAGGACTGATGATCCAAGAAACTGTCCCCTTAGAGACTATAGTAATAGAGCACCAAGAAATAATATGCTTTGATATGATCTGCTCTCCAGTCTTCCCAATAATTCTTGGTATTTCTTGGTTGGAGCAGCATGACCTGTGTATCTCCTGATGGTGGTGAAGCATTAGCTTCTCTTCCAAATATAGCCAGAAAGCTTGCCACCAACAAATCAACCAACCCCCAGGTGACCCGCAGCCAGGGTCCCAGGAGTGAATAAGACCTTCAGAAGTGAGACCCAATGGCGGGGGCTAACCAGAAGTAGTGATTCCAGACCAGAACTTCAACCTCTCCGACAAATACTGAGACTACCAGAATATATTTGAAAAGGAAAAACATGGATTCACAATCCTCACACAGGTCTACTGGATAATCATAGTTCCTACAAACAAGGGCAAAGATGCCACGTTGGTGGATATATACTGTGTCTGAGCCATAGTTAGAGGCACTATGTGGATATATCCAAGACAATCTTACAAAGGGCTTCTTTCAGAGATCCACCTCTCTAACATGGTACTAGTCCTCTTTGTGTGAGAAAAGAGTGGATCAATACACTTCTGTATAAACTACCATGCATTGAATCAGGTGACTATTTGTAACCAGTACCCCTTGTCCCTCATCCCAGAATTGTTGGGCTGCCTGAGGAGTGCCAGGATCTCCACTAAACTAGATCTTCAGCGGGCATATAATCTAGTGTGCATAATAGCTAAGGATGAAAGGAAAACCATTTCTCTTACCCGATATGGGCACTTTGAATTCATAGTAATGCCATTTGGTTTAACCAATACCTTTGCAACATGTCAACATTTCATAAATGATGTGTTTGAGGACATCCGGGGCCATATGTAATAATCTACCTTGATGATATACTGGTGTTTTCTGAGAACCCTGAGCAGCACTGCCATCATGTCTGGTCTGTCCTGGAGAGACTATGGAAGCATGGCTTGCATGTCCAACTAGAGAAGTGGACCTTCCACCAGGCCATTCTTGATTGCTAGGTTAACATCATCTCCTCGGAGTGTGTTTAGATGGAAGCCATCTACAACTGGACAGCATCCATTGGCTCCCACACCACATAGTATCAGACCAGGCCCATAGTTTACCTTTCACTTCTAGCACAGAGTGTTCAGGTTATTGGATGAAGGAATATTCACCTTCTCCACATACCAGGTTAAACCCTTCTCCACATTATTACCCCAAAACAAATAGACGAACCAAAAGGGTGAACCAAGTACTGGAACAGTGTGTTGTAAATTATCACCAAGATAAATTGATTCACATTCCTCCCAAATGCAGAGTTTTCATATAATAATGCCGATTATGCCTGTGCACGTTAGAGCCTCTTCTTCTCTAATTATGGGTTCCACCCCTGAATTAGGGTTGCCAACTGTCTAATCTCACAAACCCAGAGACCCTTGTCCTGCCACTTGCTCCATCCCTTCCTCGAGGCCGTGTCCCCAGTCAGTCCATCCCCCTCTCCCTCCGTCACTTGCTCTTCCCCACCCTCACTCACTTTCACTGGGCTGGGGTCGAGGGTTCAGGGTGCAGGCTCTGGGAAGGAGTTTGGGTGCAGGAGGGAGTCAGGGCTGGGGCAGGGAGTTTGGGTGCATGACGGGGCTCAGGCCTGAGGTAGATATGTGGGGTGTGCGTGCAGGCTCTCAGTGGAAATTTTGGGTGCAGGAGAGGGTCAGGACTTGGACAGGAGCTTGGGGTGCAGAAGTGGGTGCAGGCTCTGGCTGCTTACCTTGGATGGCTCCCAGAAGTGGCAAGCATGTCCAGCTCCTAGGCTCAGGGGCAGCCAGGCAGTTCTGCATCCTGCCCCTTCCTGCAGGCACCGCCCCTGCAGCTCCCATTGACCGCGGTTCCCTGCCAATGGGAACTGCAGAGTCGGCGCTTGGGGCAGAGGCAGCGTACAGAGACCCTCTAGTTCCCCCAGGGCTGCAGGGATGTAATGGCCACTTCCAGGAGCAGTGTAGAGCCAGGGCAGGCAAGAAGCCTGCCTTAGCCCCACTTAACCCGCCAACAGAGTGTTAACACCTAAAATCTGTGGTTTCAGTAGCCTACGGGAGATAGAGCCTGATTCCAGATGACAAAACTGGGAGGGTTGGCAACCCTAACCCCTGTTTTCATCTGGTGCTACCAGCTGCCATTGATTGGGTCCAACAAATCCATCTCATTCAGGGGAGCTTAGGAATCACCTAGCAGAGGTGAAGAAGGCTTACAAGAGGCATGCAGACCATCTGCGACAGGAAGTTCCGGCATTCACAGTAGGCCCAAAGGTATGACTAACTGCCAAGCATCTCCAGACCAGTCAACTCTCCTGGAAATAGGACCCCTGGTTCCTGGAACCCTTCCAGATATGCCAGCAGATGAACTTGGTTACCTTTAAACTACAGCTTCCCTGGTCTCTCAAAATACTCCCAATTTTTTCATATTTCCCTTTTGAAACCTTATACTGAGAACTTCTTCTCTGATTGTACCACACCACCGCTTCCATGATTGAAATCCAGGGTCACAAGGAGTACAAAGTGCACGGCATCCTTGATTCCTGATGGATGCCCGTACTATCTGGTGGACTGGGAAGGACACTTAGGAACCTGTTTCTCATGTCCATGCCGCTCACCTGCTGGGGAATTCCATAGGACTCACCTGAATAAGCCTGGACCAGCAATATCACTATGGGACTAGAACCTAGAACTACAGTGGTGTTGGGCTGATGATGCTTCTGCATCCCATTGGAAACTTAGGCTATGTTTCCACTGGAAGACCCAGTGAAGCTAGGTACTGCAGGAAGTACTATCCAGAAGGGCCCAAGTGGTAGCCCCTCACAGCCTACTGATTGGCTTATGCCAGTATATAAACCCGGAAGCTGTTATGGGAAGCTGTCTGAGCTGACTGTCTGCTTCTTTCCACTCCTGACCTTGTCTTGCTGTGGACCCTAGATTCCAGCTTCTGACCCTGGTTTTCCTGACTTTGCTGTTTTGCCTGCTGTCTGTAACCTGCTATCTGACCGTGCCTTCTTGATAACCTGACTCAGTTCGACCCTGACTCTGCTATTTGCTTGCCATCTGCAACTGTGTGCCTGATTCAGACCCTGCTACTTGTCTTCTGATTTCGTAACTGACTGGTGCACACAGACTGCCCACAGCCCAGCCTTGACACAGTATGTAGAAATGACCAGTTAGCTGTGGGAATAAATCTCATGTTAAGATCTTGGAAGATCACATTTATGAAATTGCAAATCTTTTGAGTTCAGAAAGACAATAAATAGGAAATTGGAGCTTTTATTACTTTTTCAGGAGACTGGTTGCTAGGCATGATGCAACGACAGTGTCATTCAGCCAATGACACTGTTTGGAGAAGAGTGAATGAGAATGAAGATGTACAGAAATAGTCAATATTGTTTATGCAAGAAAGTCTCCTATTGGGAAGAACATGAGTTTTTCCTTGCATAAGGAATATAGAATTGAGCATGCAAACAATTATATATTTAATGTAGGCATATAGAAAATGTTGAAAATTCATATTTGGGTTAGGATCACAGACCTGTGATCTCTCTAGTCCGGTATCCTCTCTCTGGCCACTGTCAGCATCTGAAACCTTAGAGGAAGGTGCAAGAACCCTAAAGAAGATAGATGTGGGATACCCCAAGTTGAAGTCTCCTCCTAATCCCCAATAGTATATTGTTTTAAACCCTGATACCTGAAATTTTTATCCCTTCCAAAACATTTTGTTTGCATTAATTGATATAAATGGATATTCATTTTATCCATATAAACATCCAGTTCCCTTGAATCATACTAAATTTATAGGGTTAATAGTGTAGGCACATAATGAGGCCAGATCATATATTCCCACAGAAAAAGTGATGGGACAAGGAGGCCTGCATGAAGTTCATTTTGCAGAATTTTCTAAGAGGCACACAAGGGAGGCATACAGTTTTCTAGGAGGCACACAATCTCCCTCAAGGGAGATTGGTTTGGTGGGTTTATATACTGTGCGAGGGTGATGCCTCCCAACCCCAGTTGATATGAGAGTGAGATATCTGCCCCTCTCCCCCAAAATGCATTCAGGTAGTACCATCCTGCAAGGACAGCTTTCCCTATGCCATATCCTGGTAGTTTGCATTCTGTGGTTTCAGCAGGGTTTGTGTTGTCATTGGCTGAATGACACTGTGTAATAACTATAGGGTGACCAGATGTTCCGATTTTATAGGGACAGTCCTGATTTTTGGGTCTTTTTCTTATATAGCCTCCTATTACCCTCCACCCTCTGTCCTGATTTTTCATGTTTGCTGTCTGATCACCCTAAATAACTATATGATTGTGATTAAGACATTTTTGTGTTTTGATGCCACATTAGATTAAACTGAGTTTTAAGGACTCACTAGATTTGTTTCCCTTCCTTATGGGTTCCATTGCAGGGCAGAAATAAGGTTGATCAGTGTTCTTAACTGTGCATTTACATACTGTAACATACCTGGATTTCTTTCAAGTGTAAGCTTAACTCTTAATTTCCATGGTTTATGTTTGGTTCTTGGACAACATCCCTGCAAAGTATTTAACCCTAAAGTACTAATATGTACTCTCAGCCTTAACACTAATTTAATGTAATTTTTGTCTGGGAATTTCCTTGTTTTTAATTTAAAAATTTCATATATGAACACTAAACAAGAAACTCAAAGAGAACGTTACCATGTGATACTTCTAATGATTTGACGATATGAGGCATCAACCTTAAATCATTAAAATTTTTATGGCCAAATTAAGCCATAAAAGGCTGTTTTCTGCCATTCTGGAGCAGCACAAAGTGTACTAGCTAGGTAAAAAAGGGTTTGCTGTTGCTTTGTTGAGCCAGAGTGTATGCTCAAGATTATCTCTACTTTTTGAAAGTCCCTTCTTTTCTTGTACACATATTCCAAATTTCCTCTACCCCACTTTCTCCACATTCCTCGCGTGCACACACATACTCCAATTTCCCCCTTCCCCCTTGACCCCTACGTTCTCCTTCACGTGTGTGTGCACGCGCGCACACACAGAATTTCCCCCCCTCTCCTTCCCTCTCTTTTCATTAGACCTGGTGTAACATATATCTTTAGAAAGGGAGAATTTAATTATTTTTTGCCATTATATTTCATAACTAAAATTTATCTGGTTTATAGGAACTTCCCCAGAGAGCATTTTTTTTGTGTTTTTATCTCCTATTGTTTGTAAGAGACTGAGGTCCTAGACTGATTCCCTCTTTCCAAAAGGCCACCACCTCCCATTGCTCCCACTGAAAGAGAGGCCAACCTGTCCTCCTGAAGGTGGTGTCACCCTATGCTGTCAGCCCATGGAGGGGAACATAGAGTACAGGAGGCAGCAGCCTATGGCAGTGAGCGTTAGAGTCCGGATTGACGGACACTAGGTCATGCTGCTGTGCTAAAAATAGTTGGGTAGATATTGCGGCCCAGGCTATGAAGCCCACCTCCCTCCCTAAGCTTTAGAGCCCAAACTCCAGCCCAAGCCACAATATTTACACAGATATTTTTAGTGTGGTAGTGTGAGCCCTGCGGGCCCTAGTCTGTCAACCCAGGCTCTGAGAGTCACTGCCCTGGACTGTGTAGATGTATCCCCAGTCCTCCTGAGTGCACTAGGACATGCTCCCCTCAAAATAGCCACCTGAAGGCATAATGAAATGTCAGCCATTTTCAACAGTTTTTATGTAGGATTCTCTTTAGTAGAATATTATTCTTTAGCATTTGCTGAAGGAGAAACTTTCAGGTGTGAACTTGTTTTCCAGGAGCATTTTGCAGTAATTGCACAGGTCTGGAGATAGTGTCCCCTTTGCCACTTTCTGTGGGGTGGGAGGAACTGAAGTGCTGCCCTGGTATCCACCTGCTTTTGAATACTGTTGGAGAACAGTAAAGGAAACAGGAGAGAAGAGAGGCAGCTGCTACTAGAGACAGTGGGGGGGATTCATTACAGAGGTCAACTTTCATGACTGTCCTGAGCCAATGGTTTTATTGGCATGCATGCAGTAAATGACTGGAAAGATTCTATTGTACCTGCGACTTTTATGACATCTGATGTGGGAAAAGGGCATTGGAGTTATAAAAATATTTTACAAAACAACAATACTTAGCAATTGTACAGTATTTTCCTTCAAAAGGGAACCTATGCATTTGATCTCTAAGGGCTTTACAAAGATGAATCTTCATTTTACAGATGGAGGAAATGAGAAAGGTGAAGTGACATACCCAATATCATGCAAATACAGTACATTGTGCATTTTTTTTCTGTAATAAAGAGACTTCCAGCTCTTAATGCTGAGATAGGACTAGATGACTTCTCAAGGGCTCTTCCAGCCCTACATGTCTGTGATTCTGTGATTAAAAAAAGTTGTTTACCTGGATTTGGTTCCTTGTCATGGCTTATATAAGATGCTTGCTGGGAGTGAGAGAGGAGAGAGGTTTGTGTGATTTGAAGTGTAAGTAGTGTGTATCTGGAGGCGGAGATAGCAATGTTGTCAAGTACAGATGGTTGATAATATTTAGCTCTTTAAATGGAATGTGATGCTATCCCTGGATGGTTTTGTCCAGTTTTAATAGGCCTGCTCGCTAGCAAGGTTTGTGAATTATAAAAGATTGGTAATGCAAGTGGAGAATGTTTGGTGCCTGTGGGAGTCCTGTGTCCAGTTTTGGGCCCCACACTACAAGAAGGCTGTGGATAAATTGGAAAGAGTCCAGTGGAGGGCAACAAAAATGATTAGGGGGCTGGAGCACATGACTTAGGATGAGAGGCTGAGAGAACTGGGATTGTTTAGTCTGCAGAAGAGAAGAATGAGGCGGGATTTGATAGCTGCATTCAACTATCTGAAAAGGGGTTCCAAAGAGGATGGATCTAGACTGTTCTCAGTGGTAGCAGATGACAGAACAAGGAATAATAGTCTCAAGTTTCAGTGGGGGAACTTTAAATTGGACATTAGGAAAAACTTTTTCACTAGAAGGGTGGTGAAGCACTGGAATGGGTTACCTAGGGAGGTGGTGGAATCTCCTTCCTTGGAGGTTTTTCAAGTCAGGCTTGACAAAGCCCTGGCGGGGATGATTTAGTTGTGGATTGGTCTTGCTTTGAGCAGGGAGTTGGACTAGATGATCTCCTGAGGTCCCTTCCAACCCTGATATTCTATGATTCTATGGTTAGGGACAAATTTTGTGATTATAGGCATGTCGCGTCTTACGTGAAGGTTCTGTTCAGCGGTTTCCACGTAAAGGGGAAACCGCGTATAGCCGAAACCCCATTGACTTCAATGGCAGGCGAAATCGCCCGTTCTAAAGAAAGTTTTTATATGTTTATTTTTCCCTTTGTTTTGGTCGACTGTGTAAAGTGGAAATCGCGCATGTTAAATTCATGTAAGACACGACATGCCTGTACATACACTTCGTATAGCTCAGGGTTGCACAAGGTGTAAGTCAATGCAAAATATGACCTTTAACATTTAAGGCTCTAATTCTGGCTGCTAGTAGATATACTAGCACAGACCCCTGTACTCAAAAGTAGCCACACTGATTTCACTGGAATGTGGTGCAGATGCAACCGTCCACCTGAGCACATCTGTCTGCAGGATCATGGCTTAAACAGTTAAAATGGATTGCTTACATTTCATATGAAAACTACAATAAAAGAACATTAATGTTGCAAATGGAAGCACTCAAAAGTCTGGAACCTGACACCTATGTCCCCTTGCTTGTATGCACTACAATCTATTCTTTAATATATGATCATGTATTTTTATTTCCTCAGGATACCTGCCTGATTTTAGGACCAGATCCTCAGCTGATGTAGATCGGATTTGCACTGAGTATCTGGCCTCTTATGTACACATTGGATGGTGCACAGGGAATGAGGCAGCTGTTCAATATTTATTTTTATGCTCCTTATTCAGTGAGAAATCCTCTGCCTCATTCACTGTACATCATGCAGAGCACATGCTAAATGAGATGCAGGTCCTCTGATGTTTTCCTCATTCACCACATGCCATCTATCCTGTACATGAAGGGAGTCAGTATACTTTCAGTAAACACCTGTGTAAATTTGGTTTTACTCTAGATTTACACTGGGGTAATTGTAAATAGAAATGGGTAAAAAATAAAGCACAGATCCGTAAGACCCTTGTTCATTCACTGTTTCCCTGCCTCAGATGTTGTATACTGTTTAGCTTGCACACTGGGTGTGAGTAAATGCAGGGATAATAACATGTGGTCATGTACATAAAGATCTGATTCTCTAGCACTTTGCACATTATATAGTCATTACATCTGTAGTGAGGCTGCAACAGGAGGTTAAAACATTTTCATTCTGATTTGGTAGCATTTTATACTTACTTTACATGGATGTAAATGACTACAAGTGGAGAGGCAGTGGAGAATCAGCCTTAAAGACTGTATCATAGTGCACATGCAAAAGGGTTTGGATTAGAGTTAAGGTTGTGTAAGCAAACTTCATCTTGACTTTTCTTGACTTTTGGGCGCATCACTGTCCACCCTTAATGCTCTCTTATTTTTTGTTTGAAGTGTCCTAGGAATTTTTAAAAGAGTGTTTATAAAAAATAGACATTCTATTATGCAAAACTCTTTTATACATAGCAGTAAAATGCTGTGTCCTGCACAGAATGGGTGCTCTTTGACCTAGATCCTAGGGTTGTGTCTGAAGCAAGTGAAGGTGAAGTGCACAAAGGTGACAGTAAGTCACCTTTTATGAACTTCTGTAATCCTGGATCTTCAGTGTACCAGTTCCATCTCCGCATACAGTAGAGCAGCTTCAGGGCTTCTCATCTTTGTACTAGCTACCAATGGCTCCTATGGCTGTTTTGGTAGTCAGGGATTGCTAACGCACAGGGTTGCCTCAGCTATGCAACCTCTCTCCTGGACATGCTCCTTGTGCCAAGGGTTGGGACTGAGTTGTGCCTTAGGAGCCATTATGGGAATGCAAGGTGCTGGATCTACTGGCTTTCCAGCTGCTTTGTGGTGCCAGAGTGGTACCACCACTGAAGATCATAAAATTGCACTTAAATTACACGCAGTGGCAGTGCTAGTAGAAAGTTGGAAGTTGATTTAATTGTACAGAGCTAAATTCTACTGATAGTATTTGTGTTGAATAGTACTCTGTGAGTAACCACATTGCAATCAATAGCTGTTTGTGGAGTTGTGAGTAAGGACTGTAAAATCTGTCCCAAAACAAAATTTCACTGGAACACTGATAAGCACAAACTCAACGTATAGATTATCTCTCTGTCAAATTTCCTCTTAGAACCTTGCTGCTGTGGTGCTAGAGCTTTTCAAACAAGGTTGCAAAAACATTTTAAAACAGTAGAACCCCTATTTTATGAACTAAATTGAGGAGTTCATAAAATAGAAAAGTTAATAAAATAAAACATCTCAAAATTACAGTAGTTACGGTGCATAAGTTTATAGTATTGTGCACTACATCACTTTCTTCTTGTCCTTTAAACCACTACAGAGTGATTTCCAGTGCACTGATGGCTTCAGGACATTAAGGAATGTTAACTTATTTTGCACCAACATTGATTTTATATGATTTTTTGTTTGGGGTTGGGAGCAAAGTAGTTCATATAACTGGTCGTTCATAAGATGGATATTCTAAAATCAAGGTTCTGCTATAATAGCACAAGTTTTTTCTCAAGTATCTTTATACATAAAAATGGATGAACTATTTCAATTGAAATATTTTAAACCTCCCCCCAGCAATCAAAACAACTACCTTTGGGCAAAGATCAGCTCTGGAAAATTTCAGCCCCAAATATGAAAATTTTGGAAAGTTGTAAGCAATTGAAAAAAGACCCTTTAAAAATGGAAAGACTTAAGCAGCCTTAACTACAGATGATGCTATGTATTGAAAATTATAACTTCAATAAAGCTAGACTTGTTTTACTTCTAGTTAATAAACTTCCATCACCTTATTTTTGGTGTTCTGAGTGGTGGTGAGGAAGAGACAGGAATGTTTCCTGTTAAGACTTACAGGAATGTTGAATATTTTACAGTTCTGATAAATAACTGCGACCTAGCTCTCCATTGCACAAATGTTGCTCTGAACACAATGTAGCTTCTGTTTTTAGATTAAGGTTAGTGCTGCAACACTAACAAAAATCAGTATGAACTACTACTTGAACTGCTTTGACTTAAGGCCAAATACACCATCCCCATTTGAGATAATGGACCAAATCTAGCCCCAATGAAAGCAATAGAGTTATTTCCTGTTACACAAGGTCTCATTTTTTTCCCAGTGGGATTTTTACATAAGGAGTGAGGACCCAGGCCCAGAACCACAAAGGGACTTAAGCATTGCAACACTGAACATTGCAATGTCTAACTTTTAGGTGCCTAAAAAATTAATCGGAAAAAAGCTGCAATCCCCCACCAAGCCTGAGGTTGGCACAGAGACTCAATGTACAGTGAATTAGGGGAGATAGACACCTAAGAATGTGATCCACAAAATCCAGCTTGTAAGGCAGGGAACTCCCTAAGATGGTCAATAGTAGATGCTCTCAGAAATAGGCACCTGAGTCTGGGCTGCAAGGAGACACTATCTCTGTTTGTGATCCATAGACTCTAAGGACAGAAGGGACCCTTATGATCATATAGTTTGACCTCCTGTAATAACACAAGTCATAGAGCTTCCCCAAAATAATTCTTAGAGCAGATCTTTTGGAAAAAACATCCATTCTTGATTTTGAAAAGGTCAGTCCACAATGACCCTTTGTAAGTTGTTCCAATGGCTAATTACTGTCACTGTTTAAAAAAATATGCCTTATTTCCAGTCTGAATTTGTGTATCTTCAACTTCCAGCAATTGCATTGTGTTATATCTTCCTCTACTAGCACCAAAGAGCTGATTATTTAAATATTTGTTCTCCATATAGGTACTTGTAGACTGTGATCAAATTGCCCCTTAACGTTCTCTTTGTTAAGCTAAATAGATCGAGCTCTTTGACTTTATCATTATCAGGCATGTTTTTAATATTTTAATTGTTCTTATGGCTCTTTTCTGAACCCTCTCCAATTTATCAACATCTTGAATTGTGGACACCAGCAATGGACAGTATTCTAGCAGTGGTCACACCAGTTCTAAACACAGAGGTAAAATAACCTCTCAACTCCTACTCAAGATTCCCTTGTTTATGCGTCCAAGGATTATGTTAGCCCTTTCAGCCACTGTGTCACACTGGGAGCCCATGTTCAGCTGATTACCCACCATGACCACCAAATCTTTTTCAGAGTCAATGAATCTCAGGATAGAGTCCTCCATCAGGCAAGTATGGCCTACATCTTTGTTCCAAGATTTATACATTTACACTGAGCTGTATTAAAACATATTGTTTCTTTGTGCCAGGTTTACCAAGCAATCCAGATCACTATGTATCAGTGACCTGTCCTCTTCGTTAGTTACCACTTCTTCAATTGTAATGCAAACTATCAGTGATGATGATATATTTTCTTCCAAGTCATTGATAAAAATGTTAAATAGCACAGGGCAAAAAACTATTCTCTGTAGGATCCTGCTAGAAACACACCCATTTGAAGATTCCCCATTTACAATTACGTTTTGAGATCTATCAGTTAGCCATTTATTAATCCATTTAATGTATGACATATCAGTTTTATCTTTCTAGTTTTAATCAAAATGTCATTCAGTACAAAGTCAAACACATAACAGCAGGCTAAGTACATTACATCAGCAAACTTTATCTTCTCTCATAAAAAAAATCAAGTTAGTTTGACAGGATCTATTTCCATAAACCCATGTTGATTGGCATTCATTATATTACTGTCCTTTAATTCTTTATTAATCATTCTTTATCAGCCACTCTGTTTCCTTGCCCAGGATTGATGTCAAACTGGCAAGTCTGTAATCACCCAGGTTATCTTGTTTGTCCTCCCTCATTCCACACATAATTTGGTGGAGGTATGAGGACAAGAAATAGTAATGGGGTCCCCCTACTCCAATGATTCTGTTTATACACAGTGAAAATGCTGACGGGGGAGAGAGGGAGACCTACATCAAAATATCTAATGGTCCAGCAGTTATAGCACTCTCCTGGGAGGTGTGGGAGACTGCTGTTCAAATCTTTTCTCTCCCTTTGGCAGTGAGGTAGCTTGAACCTGGATCTCCCACATTTCAGGAGAGTGTGCTAACCCCGGGGCTAAAAGTTATAAGGTGTGTGCCTCCACTGGCAGATTTTGAATGGGGCCCAATCCAGTAGACATGTTTAGAGGCTGCCTACCAGGTTGGGCCCTATCAGTGATAGGTGCTCCTCCAGTTTGTGGACTACCTTAAGAGATAGGCATCTGGATGCCTAGAGGGATGCAGCAGTGTGCACCCCCAGAGGCAGACACTTGAGCATCTAGGGAACTTGTACAGGAAAAATAAAGGCTCCTACAGGGTTAGGTGACAGCCTAGCTGGGTTTTTGTGGATTGTAGTGTTGTGTAAATCTGGGACTTAGTTATCTAAGTCAGGCACTTTGATATCTGAGTATCTTAGTGGATCTGGGCCCCAGTGCTTTTTCTCGGTTTCATTGGCACTATTGGGAGTATATGGTGAAACGTTCATAGAAGGGAAACAATTGCTCTGTAGCATACTCCTTCCTATTTCGGTCCCCTTGGAAGTTCCTATGTAAGTACATTGGGATGGTGCTCTGTTGGTTGGGAGTAGAGGAAAGGTGAAAAGGGATGATCACTCTCTATGACCTTGTCTCCTGGAAAATCTAAGGATGCCTCTATAGAGGGTAATACTTGCCCAGTGAAAATTATCTTTCATGGGTTACCCTGCTTACACTGAAACCCAGATATCTGGTGGATATGGCAGCTTTGGTGTGGTTATTGGGAGGCTGCCCATGGTAACACAGATTTAGATGGAGTTTAACTGGCACAGGGAAAGCCCAGGGAATAATGCCGAGGTTCAGGATCAATGGAATTTCTTTGAACATCTTGGCACGTCTGTGGATTTGGAGGTCTGAGTCTTCCACTCATTCTGTATGTGTGAAAAAACCCTATCATATCTGAAAGAATAGTGTGTAGGAAATTACTGTCTGAAATTACTAAAGCCCTATTCTTCACTGCCTTATACATATTGTGGTCATTTGTATTTCTGCAATCTGTGGGTAAAATATGACCAGTTTGAATTGGTAGTGTTCTACTCTCAGTTTGCATAGGTGAAAAGGACTATCCTGAGGAAGGACAGTGTAGAATCAAGACTCCTGGAGTTTCTTAGTCTTATATGGATTTTTCTCATATAGAGCGGATTCTTTAGTAAGGATTGTAGGATTTTTCCTTTGCTGTAGTGACTTTTTCTGGTTTTAGGTGTTTGATTTATCAAAATAAATTACTTCACTGACAGATGTGGTTTTATATCCACACCCCTTTCAAGGGTCAAAATAGCATGAGGGGGTGAATTCAGAATTTATTGAATGCCTTGTAGAAGTATAGTGTGTTAGTAATAAAATTTTGTTGATGAGTCAAATATACTGTATGTACACTTTTTGGAATGAGTCAAATGAAATGACATATTAGAAAAAAAGATCAGCTTGATATAAATTTTTGTAATGTTACTTTTATTTTTTGAAGTAGGATTATAACTGAATTGTATAAAAAATTTGTTTATATAGTTATATGAAAGTGATGAAACACATGTTAAGGGGCTTGTTTCCAAGGAAAAAGGGCTCTGCATGTACATAATACAAAAAATTAATTGCATGATAGTCTCATTTGTTAATTCAAGTGCTAATAACGAACATCTGTGAATTCTTTACATAAACATAATTGACAGCATGTGATATTTATGAAATCAAAATGGTAAAAGTCTCAGTTTAAAGTCTAGTTTTGACTTTCAGCCAAGGACAGAAGTTTCTCGCTATTCCTCAGTGTTTCGTTAAATAACCTTTTACAATGCAGGGTTTTTTTAATTGAATAAGAATTCAGAAGAGAAAAAAGCTTAAAGTTGGTTATATGCTGAAAAGTGGCTAAGTAAATATCATAACACCTTCACCTCAACAGATCTGCTCCCAGGGTATACCAGAGTCAGATCTTCTTCTGATTTCAGAGACTAAAAGAATTTTTCACTGAATTCTACTCCTGTTAGCCCTGCAGAGTCCAAGTCATTAGAACTAAGCGAGAGTTAGCTGGGTTCTTTCTCGTTAGTGCAGTAGTGTTCAACCTGGGGGGTCTGCAGACTATGGCTAAGATTTCCAAAGAGGTCCATACCTCCATTCGAAATTTTGTAGGGGTTCGCAAATGAAAAAAATTTGAAAACCACTGCTTTAGTGCATCATCAGTGGAATTGTTTACTACAGTCCTCACAGTTACACCTGTTCGAGCCCTTTAAAGACAGGTATCATTAACAGCTTAATTTTGCATTTCAGAGTTTTTATTACTAGTGGTGATGCATGAGAAGGAAAGAACCCAGCTTGACTCTCAGAGCCCAGGGCTGACAGTGACAGAAAAAATCTTTTTACCTGTAAAATGAGCACATTTGAATTGGAAATAAGGGTAACATTGAGCATAGAGCCTCACAATTCCAGTTTTCAGTCACTTTTAAAAGTAGAAAAGGATTTTATTGCATTAAGAACAGTAAGTTATATACTTTGGAAAAAGTAGAAAACATAGGCAATATTGTGCTTCATTGATCTGTATGGGGAGGGAACCCTCTGCGAGGCAATATCTTCCAGTCCATATAGAAGGTTAGGGTTAGCCGACTTTGCGGCATTGTGCCTTCTCTTCACCTAGGCCCTGCAAAGGTTCCTAGTCCTGGGATCTGTGAGGTGGGAGGGTCCCAGAACTTGGGCTCCAGCCTGAGCCCAAAAATCTGCACTGCAATGAAACAGCCTCATAAGCCCGATTCAGCTGGTATGAGCCAGCTAGGGGTGCCTCGTTGCAGTATAGACATACCCTGAGTGAGTAGGCAGAGGGGGCAGGAGGGGCTGGGGTGAAAATCATGTTGTGTCTCTTTCAGCTATAATCTGCTTAGAAGTTAATACAGACTGTGGCTACATTAATTCCTGAATGGACTCTCCTTTGCAATGTGGAAACTCCATTTAAGGAATTACAGGGGTTGCAGACATCAGGAGGCAGCCCTTGTCAACCATGTCAACAGGGAGCTTGGAGGAAAGCTTCAAAGGGCCAGAATGCAGCAACATATGGATGAAGGGTCTGTATAGGTTGGCTTTGTCCTGTAGTAGATTCCTGAGATTTCTGGAGATCTGCTGGTTTGGGGACCTTGCCTCCAAAAGACAAATGTGGAAGAAAACTCCATGAGGGAGAGAGACCTTTTTGAAAGCTCCTGACACTAACATGCCGTTTTCTTCCTAGAGACATGATTTGGCATCTGGTGATGTCCATTTCCAAAGTACTGTATGTTTCTTAAGACATTGTGGATTTGCTCTTGTGTTTTTTGATTTGCTCTTGTGTTTTTTAATCAGCTATATAAACTTACTGATTTAAACTGGATTTGTATTAGTTACTTTTATAATTTTTTAGCATAAGAAATACTTTACCAAAAATGAAAGACCACAGTTCATTAGAATACAGAATTAATAAGTGCCACATATAATTTTGCATGCTTAACCCCCTTTTCTCTCCCCGCCCATAATGAAAGCTTTATTTTAATGGTGCATAGATTAAAGATGAGTTATAAATTAGTTCTTATTGAGGCTCATATAAAATTCAAAACAACTCTAAATGAAGTGCATTCTTTTCAGTATATTTGCATTAAGTGCCAAATAACTATTAATGTTAACAGATTTAAAAGTAGTAACCACAAATTTCTAGCTTTCTCAGGTAGAAAAACTATGGAGTTTAGAGAACATAATATTGTAAATTCACGTAGTACAACTAGAGCTGAACCATTTCTGGGAATTGTGCCGAAAGATGATAAATGCAATGGCAATCATCTTGACTCTGCAGAATGCATTTAGGATGTTACAGTTTGGTGACTGTGTTAGGTAACATAGAAATTATACGGGCATGTGATTTATACTGTTTTTACTTTTAAAGAAAAACAAAAATGAAGCTAATATAAATACATACACATAACTTTTCTTAGGCATCAGAAGGAATTATAATAGTGACTATAAATATATTTAATGATGTCCAGTTTTAATCTTTATATAAAGCATTTAACTGAGATGTTTCAGATTCTATTTTTAACTATGTTTACAGGATATACTATTCACAACTAATATGTGTCAATATTATTTATTTATGTATTTAGTAACATGAAAAAAGGCTTATCCATGGTTTCAGTTGTTTTGATCGACACTGAAAAAAAACAATTAAACAATACTCATAAATCCATTACCAAAACCTTAACCCTTACTTTAGTATAGCCAGACAGCTTGTCCCCAAGTCTCTGAAAATAAATGGTCTTTGCAATATGCTCTGTTCAGTTTCATAAATAAATGGATTTTAAGGCTAGAAGGGACTGTTCTGATCTAATCTAACCTCCTGCAGAAATCAGGCTATACCCAGTAAAATTCCTGCATCAAGCCTAAAACTTATGTTTGAGCTATAATATATCTGTTAGGAAGATATCTAGTCTTGATTTAAAGACTTATGTGAAGGAGACTCAACCACATCCTTGCTTTTTGGTAAGCTTGCTTTTTCAGCAAATCTTGTGCCACAAAGACTTCTGTCTCTGCTCCCTGACAGGGTCATGCTTATGATTGCTTAGTGCACCCAGCAACTTTAACAAGGTCTTTAGTTGATCTAAAGATCGCAGATATGCTTGGTTAAAGTCAATGGGTGCAGTTACAGAATGGCAAAAGGAACAAAAACCTAGACATAGTTCATTCTGGTGCATTCTGTGCCAGGCAGTAATAAAAGAAAATTGGGAAGGGTCAGAACCCAAAACCTGTTTTTAAAATGTCAAATGTTTCTGTTTTGACAAACTGGGAAGCATAAAAAACCTCAGACCATTTCATTATCTTATCTCCTACGTGATGTCTCGAGAGGAAGTCTGGTGTGTTCTCAGCATTGTCTTGTCTCCTTTGTCTTGGGATGGAAGCCCAATATTGATTTGCTCACACTCTCCACCTCTTGTGGGCAGTGAGTAGAGAGCTAAATGGGGCAGGTCCAGGCACAAAGACATATCAAGGAAGGAGAGCATGGCTGTGTTTTGGCTCCACCATAGATAGCAATGCACTGTTTTGAAGCCCCCTTTCACCTCTGCATTCAACATCAATAAAAGTAACAATACTTGATATTTATACATTTCTTACAAAGCTGGGTAAGAGCATCCCTGAAGCACAAAGGCCCCACTGCATAAGTTCATCCCTGTTCAGCAAAGTATTTAAGCATAGGCTTATTTTTAGGTAATTGCTTAAGTTCTGTTCACATCAATGGGATTTAGCATGCGCTTAAAGTTAAGCATGAGGCTTAAGTGCTTTGTTGAATAGGGATGGACTTTAGCATGTACTTAAATACTTTGCTAAACTGGGTTCAAAGAATGTATGTGACTTATGTAAGGACACAAAGCATGTTGGTGGCACACTGGAAATAGAATCTACCATCCTGACCCATAATCCTGGGCATCATTATCCATTTTTAACCCCCCCAAAAAGAGTATTTTCTCAAATAATTACACACCTGAATAAATCAATCCCTCTTTCAAATTTTACCCCCAAAATGTTTTTATCTAGGAAATATTAACAGAACTCCAGGCTGCTATAAATTTTCCATTATTAGATTACACATGAGCAATTTCTGAGCATATACTGTGTTACTTCATGGAAACCCTTTAAAATCAATTTCAGGTCTGTATTTTCTGGAGTTATTTATGGAAGATCAAAAATACTTTGAAAGAAAATAGCTTTACAGGCTAATATATCTTATCATAGGACAAGAGTTATTAGAAGCTATTATCACTGTATAAATAATTATATTGTTGCATGCACACTAAAGTCTAGTGGGATTTTGTTGCTACAGCTACAAAAGAATCTGATTACATCTCCCGTGTAGCTTAATTGAGCTGAAATGACTGTGTTGTGTTCTATACAGTTTTGGTAATGTTTTCAGTTTTATGAGTGAAACGCTGGCAGACCCAATTAATCTTATTCCTACATAAGCCTAGATAATTTATTTGCATAAAGAATATTAATGAGCTATATATGCATATTGGTGGGGTAAAGTTTATTCCAACTCACTGCCTTTGAAAAAGGAATTCAAATTGCTGAAGAAGGATTTTGGCTAAAGTTATATTCTCAACTTGATTTGTTTTGTTTAGAAGAAAACGTATATATTTGGTGTACACTAGATGTGGCCTGAGGAGCACAGGTACTGCTCCATTCTTCTGTCTCCAGGGATCAAGATGCCAAAAAAGTAGATAAAGTCGGATTATGTGGTGAGAAGCCCTATCTCCTCACTGCCTTCTGTGTTGCTCATTTTGGCTCCTTTTTTCATGGCAAGAATAAGTAGTGCCTGCAATCCACAGAGCACAGGGCTACTATTTTAGGATTCCCTTTATGATCCCACTATCTGCTATTTAGATAGTTTAATCATGTACATGATTTCTCGTTTTGTTGGTATGTTCTTATTCTAGTATCAATAATTTAGGGAAGAATCAGAGGGGTAGCCGTGTTAGTCTGGAATTGCAGAAGTGACAAAGTCCTGTGGCATCTTAAAGACTAACTGAAGTATTAGAATAATTTAGGGCTACACTGTGTCTGTTTGGCACAGCCCAAAGTAGGGGATAGAGTGCAGCACCAGCTGACATTCTTCTGCCTCTGTAAGATAACATGCTCTTGTGCTACTTACCCTTCCTGACAAGAGTTCTTAGGAAAATCAGATAGGCTTTTGGATTCCATGTTATTGGTTTTCACATGGCCTCATTAATTTGGTTGATTAGATCTCTGATTATGTCAGTGAAACCTCCAGTTCACCTTCCAGTTCTTCCAGATTTATTATTAGATTGAGATCAAATTCTCCTTCAAGATCCAGTGGAGCTATGGCCTGGAAGCATGATGCAAATAAGACTTCTAGGGTCAGATGGTCAGACCTATGTAGCCCCTTTGTTCTTCTGGAGCTTCACCCTCTTTTGGGGAATTCCTGAAATACAGGAGAACAGGATCAATTGAATATCACACTTCACATAGTCCCTGGCATAGGGGACATGTTGGAGTTTGGCTAGGGAGAAGGTGAGCTGAAATTTTGCTGCAGTCTAGCAATCCTTGGTTGATAGACTGGCTTGTTGGTGGCTGTTAAAGCCAGGCACAACCTCCATTAGTCCCAGGGCTGCTCTAAATTGTGCCATGCCTTGAACCATAATGTCATTTTTGTACCCTGATCCTCAGCTGTGTTGAGTAGAACTTGGCTGAATTTGTGGACTGATCCGTTTTTGTTATTCGGAATCTCAAGAAATTTTGCTGGTGTCAGAAGCCTTCAAAAATAAATGTGTTACAAAGTGAAAGAGGTTTGCATTATGGGTCTTTCTTTAGTATAGTGCGCCACTGGTATTTATGTCCCTCTATTCTGGACTATTAGCACCCTTACAGTCCAGATTTTCTTTGAACGTTCTCAAAATCCACTTAGCAGCCTGTCATATGCTTAAGTAAATTGCACTTTATTCTTCCTCTTGCTACTTTTACATTTTCTTGCCTGTTTGTTGCTAATCACCGTCATTTGAACCATTATATTGTACAATGAGCATTCTCCTTTTTATAGATTGATTATACAACCATCGTGGAGAGTTAGGGCTTGTCTTCACTACCGAGATAAGTTAACCTAAGTTGTACTACTTCAGCTACATTAATAATGTAGCTGAAATCAATGCAACTTAGGTCGACTTGCCCCAGTGTCTTCACTGCGCTGCTTTGATGGGAGATGCTCTCCAGTTGAGTTACCTTATTGGGGAGCTGGAGTACCATAGCTGACTGGAGAACGCTCAGCCATCCTGCCTGATGGTTGAACATTCCTACTGTGTTCTATTAAAATAATGTGGTACTGTGCCCAGATCCTAAATTTTTTATGAAGATATCTGACTTTCATCTAAACCAGTCAGTTAAGTTCCCAGTAGTTAGTCCTGGACCCAGGACAAACCCCTGCAGGATCTCACTTTACAGTCTTTGGGAATTTATACCCCTACAACCAAAAGAAAATTTGGTGGGTCAAAAAGCACTCAATGTTCCTATCCAACCCAATTCTCTGGCTTTCAAGGGCTCACTGACACCCCTCCCCGCTTTGCAAAATCCATAAGTTCCAGAGGAAGAGAGTCACTCATCTATCTGGCCTGAATATTCAACGAGCATCATTGCTGAAACACTAGTTTTGATGAGTTGGTGGACAGGTTGCAAACCCTAAAGTCTTTAGTTCACCATTTGCAACAATTTGCCCATCTCTCCACATTTGGAAATGGACTTTCTCATTTTTGTTATGTTTGGGAGTGGACTACTACAGACAGTGGGTTTTGGAGATTTGTAACAGAGCTACATCCATTTTGTTACACTTTGCTACATCCACTATATCAGATCTACATCCACTTTACCTCCCTCCCTCTTTTCCACCCGTCTTCCCCATCCCTCTTGAGGGACCTCCATGGGTGGAAAGTGGAGCCCGTCTCTGGGGAGGCTAGCCATGGCTGCACCCCTTCTGTTCCTTCCCACCCCCGTGGCCGGAGCCCTGATACCCTTGTCCCATGGCAAGAGGAGCCCTGAGCCGTCCGAAGCCTGGAGGCCCCTTCCCCCACCCGTGGCTGGAGCCCAAGACACCCTGCCTGCTCCTCCCTCCTGCCCCCCCGCCAAACTGGTGTAGTTTGAGAAACTGCTATCTCTAGATAAAACAAGGAATACTTGTGGCACCTTAAAGACTAACCAGTTTATTTCAGCATAAGTTTTCATGAGCTATAGCCCACTTCATCAGATGCATAGAATGGAACGCACAGAAGTAAGATGCGTTCATATACACAGAAAGCAAAAAAAAGTTGTAAATTACCATACCAATTCTAATAGGCTGTTTAATTTGGATGGGCCATTATCAGCAGGAGGAAAACAAAACCTTTGTAGTGAAAAGTTAGTGGATCTGTGTGTCTGACAGTTGATAAGAACCTGTAAAAGAGACTTAACTAGGAAAATGCATTCAATTAGTGTAATGACAAAGCCATTCATAGTCCCTGTTTAACCCTTGGTTAAACAAGGCACTGCTGTCTGTAGGAATTTGCTACATTAGACAGCAGTCTTTTATAATCCCTTACATATGAGTAACTGCTACAGGTAGCAAATTCCTACAGGTAGCAGTTTCTCGCACCACAAGCATACCAAATAAAAACTTCTCCCCCAAAACCCCGCAACCAGGAGTCTGGGGGCTGCTGCAGCAGCACCAAGGGAGGCTGAACCTCCCAAGCCTATTATACCTGCCACCCATGGGGACCCCTCTCACGAGCTCTTCCTGAGACAAGCAATAAACTCCTTTCTTTGTTTAGCAATGATAGAGGCTGTCATTGCTCAACATGAGGGAAAGGGTTCTAATCAAGGTACTTTCTAATCGAGGTACTACCCAAAGAAAAATGGAAGGTGGAGGCTGATTTTAGTTTTAAGTCTACTAAACTAATTTTGTAGAGTCTCAGAAGTTCGTGATGATGACTCTGGCAGCTATAATTTCTTCACTAATTTCAGGGATTGGTTTTGGCCCTCAACCTACAAGATGCATATTGCCATATAGTGATACACCCATCTCAGAGAAAATAAAACAGAAATTTGTTACAGACCAGGATCATTTCAATACCTTTGGACTCTCCTCATCTCCAAGAGTGTTTTCAAAGGTTCTAACAGTGGTGGCCGCTTACCTTCATTGAAAGAAGATTTTAGTATTCCTGTACCTCGGTGATTGGCTGTTCATGGGTCAGTCTTATGTAAGAATGCTGTCAGCCACTCAGATGACATTTTCTCTGTTCCTGGAATTGAGTCTTCAACTTAATGTAAAAAAATCCATGTTGACCTCTACAGAAAATATAGTTTGTGACCTGGATTCCAGTGAGGGCCAGCTATGTTCACTCAATTAGGATGAACTGCAAAGAATGGGGCAGACAATCCTCATAAAGCTGGTGGATATTCCAATGCTTAGATATACCAAACCAGTATAAAACAGCTTCTTTATCTTACTAGTTACTCAGAAGTCCAAATAACATAATTCCCTTAATGTGATCCAGCCTCAGGCCTCCTTTCAGGTACCTAAGTCAAATGTGATTATTTCTGAAAATCTTATTTCACCATATGAAAAAAATGTTTCTACCCCAATCCCAAAGGATTGGACACATTACCTCCCAGGTTATTGAGTATTCCGAATCTTACTCAAGTACATGCTACCGCCAATCCTTATGAACTAAACTAAAATTTATTAAAAAACAAAAGAGAGATGGAATGGTTAAGATCAATATACATATAGACACGAGTTCAATTCATTGAGGTTTAGATTGATAGCAGAGATGGTGAGCCTAATGGTTGCAAAGAGTTCCTTTAGACTTCAGTTCATAGATTATAGTCCGATGTCCAAATATCGTATTCAGAGCGTACCATCATAACTGGCACCTCAGTCTTGCGACTCAAACTTCCCCTGATGAAGCAGATTTGAGATGACTGAATCAGGACCCAAGGATCTTTTATACAATTTCATGTCCTCTTTGACAAGTTGGGATTTTCTCTGAGCACAAAAGGTGACAAATAAGGATGACTTTGAAGGAGGTCCATCACCGGTATTTAGCTACAGAATTAAAATAAGGCAATTTGCTTGCTCCTCCACTATTCACAGAACATTTCAAAGAAAGATATCCCATGTTTACACTTCATTTAAATGCTAGAATGTTCTTTGATTTCTGAGCTATCAGAGTACAGCATAGACAGGGGCTGTTGATTACATTTCGACCCTACTCATGCATATGTAAATATGCAAACATCCCTCCACATGTCTTTTGAGGGTTATTTATGAATGAAAAGTCTGACTCTTTTTACACCATAAAAATACTGGGAATAAAAAGAAAATGCTAAACCTATGGACATAAACGCGGAACAGGTTTTATAAAATCTTTGCCCTTCCAGGTCTCCTTGTCCAAGGAAAGCTCTAGCTAGGAAAATCCGACAAGAAAATGTTATGGGTAATGGAATTGCTGCGAATTCAAAATATATTCTCTTCTTCAGAAGATAACTTTTAATTATTAACAGCAAAAATAAACGATGTAGACAGTGGAGAATCATGCTTTCTTCTCTAGATGAAGGAAATGAATCCACAAGAACACAAAAATCCTGGTTATCAAGAAAGCCTGTGAAATAGGCAATGGGGGGTGGGGGTGAGGAAGGACCAAAGAGCAGAGACCGTAGAGAATATTGTCCCAGTTCAAAACCCTGGTGGTCCTTGAAAGTTTGACAGCTGAGGATTTGTATTGCACAATATTCCAACTCAGGCAGAGATACGGAAAACCAAGCAGTTTATTTTGAAGTAAGTGGCAAAGCAGACCTCCCAACAAAAAAGAGACTGGAACCATAGTGATTGAAGTTTTTCTTAAATTTCTACATCACTGACAATAATTAGTTACTACAGTATATCTTTGTAATCATGATTATGGCAGCAGCATATCTCTCGTCAACATAGGTTAGATTTCTTCAATTTGGGACTAAATAGTAATGAGGGCCAATGTTCTTCAGAAGCCCTATGGCAGAAGTCGTTAATTTGCTATAATTTATTAAACATTTTTTTTGTTCTTGTGCAGTAATTCTCAAAATTTCCATTACAGGACTCTCTTTTTCCGTACTGTAATCTAGCTGGTGCATTTCTCCCACTTGGCAATATCGAAGGGCAGATTCCTCACCTCTTCCTAAAACATGTTCACAATCTCCAGTTTAAGGACTATGTTGCTATTGTTTCAGTGTGTCTTCAGATTCAGGCATGCATTACTGCATCAGTTTATGCTCCGTTCACTTTTTCAAGTTTATCTCTGCAATTATTAGGACTAGAAATGTAATATATTTTAATTAAAGGATAAGAAAAGGAGGATGATTGTGTCCCTCCTGAAAACTGAAGTAGACCCCTACTTTGAGAACTCTTGTTCTAATTTCATTTCCTTTTTGTTGCTCCTGTTTGTGGCAGTGTTTTGAGGTTCCATTTTATATAATGTCATTAGTTGGCATCTAGGGTGGTCTTTGATATGTGAAAGAATATACAGCGAATGAACAACATATACCCGTTTTCATTCATACATATTTTCTCATTTTCTTTTGTTACTATAAATATGTATAAAATCCAACAGTATTACTGGGTAAAATACATAATTTAAAATTACTTTGAAAATGAACTGTATAGTTCTAAATAGCATATCCTTCAAAATAGTGTTTTGATAAAAATTATTATGAACAATACAGTTTTGAACAATTTGTAGATTCTACTTGTATGCAGTTGATATGCAATATGTATAGTGAATTTAGTGCTACAGGTTCTATATTTTAATTGTTTGTTTGCTCTATTTCAGACGGTTCGCCATGGTTTTCCTTATTTGCCCACTGCCTTAGCTTTTGACCCAGTTCAGAAAATTCTGGCTGTAGGGACAAGAACAGGAGCCATACGAATGTATCCTTTCTTATTCAAAGTCTTTACAGTTTCTGTACTTTCAATACTGTAGTGACATGAATCCACTTCATTCCACAGTCAGGTAAGAAGTATTTTATAATGTTAAATTCTGATATGTTTTACTCTTTGGATTGGAAAAATTATCCAAAAAAGTTGTTGTTTTTTGATTGTTCTGGAATTAATATTGACTTATGAATGTGACTAAGGATGACATTTGACGCATGAATTACTGGCTTATGAATAACACTGGATAATACATAGTTAATTTTTATGCTCAGTATGTGAAAGTAGAGGGATTAAAAACAAGTAGGTTTGGTTCCAAACAAGACTACATATGGAGGAAATTATTTTAGATATTTTTATTCTGCACGAGTTTCTTCAAAAGTGAATATCCACTTATAAAATTGGGCATTGTTACAAAAATATTTTGTCTTGAATTTTTGATGTTCATAATTTAATATGCATAACTCTTCAACTCTCAGCCTTGCACCTAGGATACTTTCGGAGTTCATTTTTACAAAAGATTAGGTTGACCATGAACCTCACTGGGAGGGAAAGAGAGAGAACTGGAGATCTTTTTTTAATATACATTTAATTTTGCAAAATGTTCAGATATCATATTGATGAGTATGGTAGAAATGTTGCGCTACCAACAGATAAAATGAGTCAGCCTGTCAACATAGGGAAAAATTAAATACAAAAGAAATGAAAATTCAAACGGTCTGATTTTTGAGACTCTAAAAAGTATATTTCAAAGTTCTGAATTACAGGGTGTTCTCTGAACACATTTCTCAGTTTCTCAAGGTCCAGATAGTTCCGTCAAACTGGGATACATGTCAATAAAAGAGAGACAAGACAAACAGTGCAGGAGAGTTAAAATGTTATGGGTTTGATGTATTTAGCGGATGGATTATTTTTTTTTTTTTTTTTGGGTAACCTCATTTTACAGGGTCAGCACTTCTGCTGTAAATAAGTGACAACATGAGTGCCCTGGTCCTATGAACACTACCACATAAACTTAACTACAATCCAAGAGGATTTCAATGTTAAGCTTCTCAATACTTGTGCACATTATATACCCCTATAGATTTAAAACTGAATGATATTTTATGAAGTATAGTCAATTTACTCTAGATTCTTCTACTCTTTCCATCACCGTGGTGCCTATGAGTCTAGTGACAGCAGAGGCAAGGTGCAAATAAAGTGAAAACTGTTCATTTGGAAACTCATCCAGTGCCTCACATAACACATTTAGCAAGCAAGTCTTTGATGCCTTGCATCTGACTTAGAGTACTCTTGTGCTCAATACATTTTATCCCCAAAGGCCTTGATGTTTTTTCCAATCTAAGTCTTCCACAAGGACACCAAACCAGTTATACAACAAAGTCTGTACTGTTGGTGATTCTGCTCTTAATATAACATCATTTACCTCAATGAAGTAGATAGAATATATCTCATTGAACACACATGTTTCTGGCATGGAAAATCTCTGCATGCTCTGTACTTCTGACAGATTACAGCTCAAATGGTCCTCTGCTGTGGAAATACCTATGGAAGGGGACTAGAGCTTTACTTCTGGAAGTTTCATTCACACTGTCGCCTCAGAGCACTGGTTCCTTTGCACTCCTCTTCTCTCCCACCCTGTGGCAGGGCAGGGATAAAATGCCTTGAATGTCCTGCCCCTGCTGACTAAGCCCTGCTTTCTGGCTGGGGGCAGTGGCTGGAAGCAGTCAGCAGGTAGCCCAGCTGTGGCCCCTAACGAGGGCTGGCTCACAGCAGTAGACTGGGCTAAGTGGTCACAGCTGGGGCTAAAGACTGAGAGGGCTAGAAAAGCCCTGAGCAGTTAGGAGGCCAGCCAGGAAGGGGATAGGAGGCTCCTGCTCTGTCTCCTCACCACAGACAGGGTGTCTCAGGGGTCTGGAGACCCTGGAACCAGGTAGAAGAAGGCTTTCTTGCACTGAAGCCACTGTTATGCACTGTAAATAAAAGGCACTAGAGGGAAACACCAGAGGAAGGTGTGAGGACTCTTATTTCTACCACCCAGAGCATAGGGGAGAAAGAGAGACCTATGCAGACCCTGTGACACACCCCCATAGCCAAGCTCTTGTAGGAGCTGTGCTGCTATTGGCCAGGCACCCTATGGCTACATAAAATTCCTGCTCTAAGCAGCATGCAAGTGCAGTGCCCAAGTTAATGCTTCTTTCAAGCAGTGGTGTAGCTACGAGTGGAGATATGGGGAATGACAGATTGCTAGCCCAGCTTCTCTCCCAGTGCCACACCTCATCCTAGCCCCGGTGCCCCCAGAAATAGTTTCACCCGCTGAGCTGATAATACATATGGAGTGAGAATCCCACCCTCATGCTCCAATGTGGGCAGCTGCTGAGCTAAAAATAGTTCCCCTGCCCCCCTGGGCTGACATGTCCCACATTCCTTAAGGCCCCTGAGCCTTGCTGTCTTGGAAAGAAAGAAAGTTTATCCAGAGAAGTGGGGGAAAACTGGGGTGGGGGGCTGGATGGGAGGGCAAAGGTCAAGAGCCAGAGTTGGGGGGAATGGGCAGGATGCAGGGAAGTGAAGGACGTGGGTAAGGCAGCACACCTGGGGGACATTGCAGAGCCTGGAGTTAGTGACACAGGGATGGGACTGGGGTGCAGGAAGGTTTGGGGAGTGCAAGAGGGATCCAGGATCCTGGGGAGGGGAGAAGAAGGGATCGGGGGGCTTGTCTCTCCCCACCTCCTCCACTCGCCCCTTACTGCACAGCAGGCACCAGAAGATCAGGCTGCCTAGTGTGCACAAGCTAGAGTTCTGCCCACCCCCTCAACTCCGGCTCAGTATCCATCAGCCCAGCCAGCTATGTCCTTCTGTCCTGCCAGTGCCCCTGTGTCTGTGTAACCTGCACTGTGCATTGCTGCCCCGGTCTGTAGGGCCCTTGCCATGCCTAGCCCAGTGATGTGCCTAGGTGCATGGACTGGTTAAGGTCCCCACAAGGCATCCCACACCCCCCACAGCCTGTGAATTCAGATGGCTCCACCCTGCCCACACTCCATCCTGGATTTCAGGTGCCTGACAGATACTCTGGGCCACTGTGGCAGCACTATACCTCTGCTCAGATTTGGGTGAGTCTGGATGCTAACTGGGGGGCTGTAGCTTGCCTAGCCCCACCCATGGCTACGCCCCTGCTTTCAAGTAACGTTAAATTAAGCCTGGATATCCTCTATCACAGGAAGGGAAGATTTTTGTGGAGAAGAGCTGTGCTCCCATCCTTACGCTATCCTACAATTATCTGTGAAGGGAGGGATTTTCAAAGGAAGGAGGGGAACACAGCTGCTGAAGTGGCACTTCTTCCTATATCTTTCCAGACCAATCTGCAAGCTTAGAGTCCCCTCCGTTCGTGGAAAATTTAATAATAATTCTAGTATCTGAATCAATCACCCAAGTTTCTCTATCTATGTGTAATTAGAGAGAGAAGAATATACTGTTGTTCATTTCTAAATCTCTTGTTAAAATACCCTAGTGTTTGAATATTCCTAATATTCCTCTGACATGAATGTGCTTAATATTCCTATGACAGCTGTTGAATGCGAGGACAGATGTATTAAATTAATGCCATTTTTAAATTATGGGAATATTAGAGGAGTACTAGAGCATCTGAATTTTTTAAAAAACATGTTCATTTTCTCCTCTTACAATGTTCACATGGTTAGTCATTTTAAGCTAAATTTATTACAATCATTTGTTTCTGAGCTAAGACCTGTTATGCTAACTTCAGCATTTTTAAAACTGATTTATTGTTACCTCCTGAAAATTGAATTTATAATAGAGAGACTTTTAAAATATCAAAAAACTGAACAGGTTTTAATGACTTTCTATCTTGCGTAGTCTTCTGCATGAAGTACTTCTAGTGGATCTGCACATACTGTCCTGGAACTGATTAGTGTTAATAGAATAGAGGAATTACTTCAATATACCTTGCAGTTGCTTTTGTAGTCTCTGCTGTTCGTGCCACTGAACAGTCCTGGCGATGGTACAAGAAGGACAATTTGGCCATCATGAAGGATGGGGATTGGATGGGGCAGAGGTTGGGGGGGTGGTCAGGAGATGGGGAACAGAGGGTTGGATGGAGGTGAGGTTCCAGGGTGGTTATTAGGGGTGGCGGGGTCTCTGGAGGGGGCGGTCAGGGAGCTGAGGGGTTGGATGGGGCGTGGGAGTCCTGCGGGTCTGTCAGGTGGTGTGGGGTGGATAGGGATCGGGGCAGTCAGGGGACAGGTAGGGAGTAGGATCCTAAGGGGGCAGTTAGGGTGTGGGGGGGGGTTTAGGAGGGGGGGCGGCCGGCGAGCGAGCCAGGGGGGATTGGGGGTTTTGAGGGGGCCAGTCAGGAGGCGGGAAGTGGGAGGGAGTGGATGGGACGGGGGGCAGGGCGGGGCTAGCTCCCTGGCTGCACACCCTAATGAAATGAGCTGCACACCCTAATGAAATGGGCTGCACACGCCTATGAACAAGAGCAGTGGGCAAGGCAAGATAGAGAACTAGATAAGTAGGCAGGAGAAAACAAGCATTGTTAGGCCTGTTATATAGATGAGAAAACTGATACGAAGAGAGGTTGAATAAAGTAGCTGAGTAACAGTGAAAGATAGTGGGTTAGACCTCACATGAATGATTTGTGTCTATATTTGACAATTATTTGCTGTCTGATCTTGACCACCTTGTATTCTTGACTTGTAAAATGGGGATGTTAATATTTGTCTTGCAGGATTAATTAATATGAGGGTTAATTGGGACTGTTTGTACAGCTGTTTTGGAAAAAATAAGGCTCTGTATGAGTAATTATTTACTGTATCTCCAATGTTACAGTGAGCACTGTATAGAGGAGAACAAATAGTGCCTCCTCTGTTTTAGATTATATAATCTGGTGGTTAGGGCAACAGCCAGGGAGATGGGAGAACCAGGGTCCGGTCTCCTTGCTCCAGTGATTAGCATGCTGGCTTTTGTGGATCACGTTCTTAGGTGCCTATCTCTCCACATTCATTGACTAGGGAGCCAAGGCACCTAATTCAGGCTTTGTGGTTTGCTGTGTTCCAGAGATTTTCTAGGTGCATAAAAGTTAGGTATGTTGCAAAGCTCAACATTGCAATGCCAAATTCCCTTTGTGAGTCCTGACCTTAGTAAACAATTCTGTTGATGCACTAGAATCATAGAAGATTAGGGTTGGAAGGGGCCTCAGGAGGTCATCTAGTCCAACCCTCTGCTCAAAGCAGGAAAGAAGAGAGCACTCAAGCTCATTTTCTCTTAGCTTTGTTTGCTACCACAAATAAAACACATAACAGTGTATTTGTGACACTGAAGTTAGGAGCTATGTCTCTGAATCCTCACAGGGAACAGATCTGTTGAGTAAGATGGTTCATTTTCAGCAATAAGGTGACAGGCTGAACATTAGTAGGAGATTGCTGCACACTTGAATTTTGTTTCAGCCACCCAAGCAATGTACCAATGCAGGAATTGACGAATAAATCATCAATTTATTCTTTCTTTTTAAAAATCGCTTTGAAATGAAATTGTCAGTATACAAAAATGAAAAAAATATACAAGATATTGCAAGGTTTAAGAATAGATTTACTTATACAAATAAATCTGATTAAAATCAGAGTCAATTTTCATTTTCATCTGCATTTTCACAAGGTCTGTTATGAATATGGTTATGTGTGCGCCCACACACACAGTTGATTTGTGTACACATTAATTCTATGCATTTTCATGCATGTGATTGAACTCACCTACTGTTGAAAATCTGGCCAAAATTGTCCATTCACTCTTTTTAAGTAAACAGGTTAAACTCTGCTTTCAGTTAAACAAAACCATCTCATGTCATCTTCAACTGGAGTTTATCCATGTAAGTGACAGCAAAATTTGGCCTAACATTTGTAATTAAAACCTCCTCTTCAGGGAAAAATGCTTCATATATATCCTGAAATATCACATAAAAAGGTGGCAAACTGCAGAACAGTACTGGCAGCATTTTAAGCAATGACAACAACTACATTCAGAATCCATGTAGGTGAAATAAATTTTTCTTTGAGTGCTTGTCCATATGTGTATTTATTCTAGGATGTGCATGTGCCTGAAATTGAAGTTCTTGCTAGCAGTGTTCATTCGGTCTGCATATGTGCCCTGACTCTCCTTATGCCAAGTACCAAGGTTTTGAAGGGCATTGTTGATAAATTGTATAGTCAGTTGCTTGACCATGCTTTGATTTGTTATGAAATATACTGAAGAGACCAAATAACCAATGTCAGTCACGTTTTCTACTATGAGCCCATAATAATATAGCCTTGGAAAATGGTTCTACAAAAATGATTAAAGGTCTAGAAAACATGACCTGTGAGGGAAGATCAAAAAAATTGGGTTTGTTTAGTCTGGAGAAGAGAAGACTGAGAGGGACATAACAGCATTCAAGTACATAAAAGGTGGTTACAAGGAGGAGGGAGAAACATTGTTCCTCTTAACCTCTAAGGATAGGACAAAAAGCAACGGGCTTGAATTGCAGCAAGGGCAGTTTAGGCTGGACATTAGGAAAAACTTCCTAACTGTCAGAGTGGTTAAGGACTGGAATAAATTGCCTAGGGAGGTTGTGGAATCTCCATCATTGGGGATTTTTAAGAGCAGGTTGAACAAACAGCTGGTCTAGAATCAGCGGTGTCCAATAGAAATTTGATGCTAGCCACACTGCTAGCCACACTTGTGGTTTTGAATTTTTCTTATTAGCCACATTATAAAAAAGCCACATACATTAGCCACAATTCAATAGCCTATTAGCCACATGTGACTAGTGGTGAACGTATTGGACACCTATGGTCTAGATAATACTTAGTCCTGCCTTGAGTGGAAGGGACTGGACTAGATGACCGCTTGAGGTCCCTTCCAGTTCTATGATACCAGTCTCCATGAAGCCATCTTATGCAGTGTTGTTACATTCACCTTACACTAGGGTGATCAGATGTCCCGTTTTCAAAGGACAGTCCCGTTTTTGGGGATTTTTTCTTATATAGGCACCTATTACCCCCACCCCCTCTCCCGTTTTTTCATAGTTGCTATCTGGTCACTATACCTTATGCAGAAGTTGTGCTCACAAAGTTACACCCTTAAATCCATCTTTTTGAAGCTACCCGAAACTGTGACAGAGCCCCATTCAGCATCATTTCCCGGTTTCATACACTGCCATTTACAGTATTATTACCCTTAAGCCAGCTTTCAGTCCACACAACAGTGCTCATATACAATTCAATTTGACATAATGCTTTTCTCAAATCTAAGCATGTTACATCTACTGTGCTCCCTTAATCCACTAATCTTATCAAAAAGAAAACATTTCTAGTTTGCTTAGCAAGGACAGCTGTTTCTAACTCATGATTCCTTTATTCTCTAGGGGCCAAAGCCTAAAGTCTTTACTAAGGGATAGATTGTGGCTTTTCTGTATATTTGGACATGAAAGTTGATTGACCAGTGGTCTGATCTGGTGTGGCATTTCCTATGCTTCAAACAATCTGACTCCGGTACCAGCAGGTACTACGCTGTTGCATTCAGTTAAAGGGACAACTTTAAAAACTCTACAGTACCTAGCAGTCCCAAGTCTCATGGAAACTCTCCCCTTTATATATAGACAGGCTACATAAATAGATTGCACTGAATTGGAGCCAAAGAATGGTATCAACACTGAATTGAAAGCCATCAGAATTAAGTGGCCATTATACCTGTATTAATTCTACTTTAAGGTTGCAGGTGTAACTCACATGGTTTTATATTGTAGCTTTCTATATTTTTAAGTCCAAAGAGGAGGAGCAGGAGGGGATTAATTCGTATCCTCTGTATTTCTGTCCATGTGCACATATTGTGAGTACTGGAGTGGATGGGCCTATGTTCACTTGAAACTAAAAGTCTGCCCCTTCAACTAAGGGGGAGGAACCAGTGAAGTCAGGCCACAACTGAATTTTGGAGCACCAAATGGAAAAAATAGCAATGGGAGTGAAGGTCAAAGGTTAAAAATCAGGTGACTGAAAAGGGCAACGAACAGCAAACCCATGAGAGCACCCACTGCTTCTCAAGATAGCTAAGGAGTCAGTGGACATCTTCCTGAAGTGCCAGGAAGAGGTTGACAAGGAGGGCTTCCAGCTTGCTAAATGAGGAGGCCTAAGGAAAAATTCAGGCAACCTCAGTAGGAGGTTCTGGAGGAGCCAGAAGAAGGGGCTGCAACCTAGTGCACTCTACATAAATATGTGCTAGGGACTTCCTCTCACAACCAAAAGGACAGTTGTCACAATTCTCCAGAAACTGTGTCAGATACACACCTGTGCTCACAGCTTATTGGAGGAGCTGCCAACTAATATTCCTGGCAGAGTGTAAAACCAGAGTGGAGTACAGAATGGCCCACCAGGGCTCCCTATCTGCTGCAGATGACAGCAAGTCCTGTGACTTGGCATGGAGATGGGATGCCCATAAGTAGAAGGAGCAGGTAACACTGCTACAAGTATGCAGATGAAAAAACCTCAGAGAAGACTTGTTAGTTAGTGAACAGGCTTAGTAGTTTGAAGCCAGTGTAGAAATCAGCATTAATGGCAGTTCTACATGTCCTTGGTTCAGAAATTTTGCTGACAGGAGCTCAAAGAACTGAAAACAGAAGGCAAGGGGAATGTGACTACTGCTGTGGCTGGGTCTCAAAACCTGTAACATTTTGCTACAAGTGCGTGTCAATTTAGCATTTAGTTAGTAGGAAAATTATGACGGAGTATTCAAATCCCACACTTGCGGGAGACTTGCACAGGGAGTCCCCCCATCCTGGGTGAATACTCAGTCCACTAAGCTGGAGTTTTATAAGGCATGCAAATCAGGCAGCTGAACCCTTATCACCTCCCATTTGTTGATTCTAGGCAGGACTAGGCACCTCTCTGCGACCTGGGCTTGGGCGCCATGAGAACCACAGGACTTAGGATACACCCCTATGGTCAGTTTTTTTCCATTGACTAGCTCAGGCAGCTCCCCAGCAAGTGTGTTGTCTTTGTGGGTTGATGTCTAAGGGAATGTCTACACTGCAATTAAACACCTGTGGCTGGCCCATGTCAGCTGACTTGTCCTTTTCACCTTTAGATAAGCATTTTAAATGCAAAACTCTTTTTAGTAGGAAAAAACTTAATGCAAAATCTGAAGTTCAACTAAAATAAGAAAACTAATTAAACACAAGTACAAAATGTCCACTTTGGCAATTTAAGGTTAGAAAATGAGAAGGAGGTAAAGAACTGACAACTTGTAGATTAAAAAAATCTGATCTTAAGTTTTTTGTTTATTAAAAAAATCATGATTTTTATTAACTCTCACCTGGAGCTTATTTCTCCCTCTAAAGGGTTGTGAATTGTATCTCGTCTTTTACTTGCTTATTCTTTTTGGGACTGCAGATATTTGTCAACTTTTATTAGAACACTATATTTATTGTTTTCATGAAACAGATTTCCTAATGTTCTGTTAAATAAAGACTTAAGGTTTTATTTTAGGGATGGGGGTTGTTTATTATTCTTTGGGGAATTTTTGATCACTTCTAATTTGCTTGACAAATTACTCCATTAAACACTTGTATGAAAGATGTATTTAAATACCTATAAATTAAATATATTAAGTTCAATCAGCTTTTAAAAACAATAAGAAAAGTGATCTCCAAAGCTCTCCTGCTTAATAATCGAGCAAACAGTTATGTAAACCATGCAAATTCCAAAGCAGAATAATGGACCCAAGCCATTCATATATTGTGTGGATTTTATGTCCTTATTCAGATTCTGAGTATTAAATTGCCTGCCTGTCTGTCTCTATGCAGCAACATACCACATATGCAGACAAATTAACATTTGACAGAAGGAAAAGTTGTTCTTAGTTCCTCATTCCAATTATACTGCATATAATTGGCTTTTAAAAATCCCTGGAGATTGGAGAAAAAATAGTTTACTCTCTGCAGCTTCCCAGGTTTATCTTCCTGTAAAAAGATCAAATTAGTTTAACTACAATAGTAAAGTAAACTTGCCTGCCAAGAACAGGAACTATGCAAAATAATTCTCCCTACAGTAGTTAGCATTAATAAACAAATACAAGTACTGTACTGACTTAACCCAAGCTGGTAGCTGCAGGCAGCCAAAACTTATTATTACTTTCCTGTCACCTAGGAAACCTAATCATGGACCAGAGCCCAGATTCAGAAAGGGATTTAACAATATAATGGCCATATTGGGTCGTCTAATCTAGTACAGTGGCTGGTGCCAGATGCTTCAGAGGGAATGAACAGAACAAGGCAATTTCTTGAGTGATCCCTCCCCTGTTGTCCAGTCTGAGCTTCTAGCAGTCAGAGGTTTAGGGACACCCAGAGCATAGAGTTGAGTCCCTGATCATCCTGGCTAATAGTGTTTAATGGGCACACTCTCCATGAATGTATCTATTCTTTTTCAAACCCAGTTGAACTTTTGGCCTTCACAACATCCCTGGCAATATGTTCCACAGGTCGGCTGTGTCATGTGAAGTACTTCCTTTTGTTTGTTTGTTTGAAATCTGCTGCATATTAATTTCTTTGGGTGACCCCTGGTTTTTGTGTTACGTGAAGGGATAAATAACACTTCCTTTCTCCACACCATTCTTAATATTACAGACCTTTATCATATCTCCCCCTCAATTATTTTTACATAAATTCTCTGCATATGGAAGCTGTTCCATACCCCTAGTCAAATATGTTGCCCTTCATTGTACTTTTTCCTATTCTGATGTATCTTTTTTGAGAGGGGCAGTATTCAAGGTGTGAGAGTGCCATGGATTTATAGAGTGGTATTTTCTGTCTTATCCATCCCTTTCCTAATGGTTCCTAACATAATGTTAGCTTTTTTGACTGCTGGGCACAGTAAGCAGATGTTTTCAGAGAACTGTCCAGGATTACTCCAAGCAAGATCTCTTTCTTGAGTGGTAACAGCTAATTTAGTATGTAGAGTTGGGATTATGTTTTCCATTGTGCATTACTTTGCCTTCATCAACATAGAATTTCATCTGCCATTTTGTTGTCCTGTCACTCAGTTTGGTGAGATCCCTTTGTAACGCTTCGCAATCTGCATTGAATTTAACTATCTTGAGTAGTTTTGTGTCATTGGCAACCTTTGCCACCTCACTGTTTACCCCTTTTTCCAGATAATAGATGAACTTATTAAACAGCACTGGTCCCAGTACAGATCTCTGGGGGACCCTGCTATTTACCTGTCCCCAGTGTGAACCTGACAGTTCATTTCTACCCATTGTTTCCTATCTTTTAACCAGTTAGTGATCCATGAGAGGGCCTACTTTGCTTACAATCCTTTGGTGAGGAATCTTGTCCAGGGCTTTCTGAAAGTCCAAATACAGTATATCCACTCAATCACACTTTTCCACATGTTTGTTGACCCCGCCTCAAATAATTCCTAATGGATTGGTGAGGCCTAATTTCCTTTTACAAAAGCAGTGTTGATTCTTCTCCAACATAACATATTCATCTATGTGTATGTGGCAGAGTGGACTAGATCTGGAGGCCCCCTGCTGAAGGCCTCAGGGCACTGTGTCACCTTGCCACAGAATACAGCAGTGAGAAGTCCTCCAGGCAGCCTAGAGTGGCTCCAGAGAAGCAGCCAATCAGAGGGGCTGCCTGGAGTGACCAGTAAGAACCCAGGAGGGCCAGATAAAAAGCAAGCAGCAGAGCAGAACCTTCAGGTGCTGTGTGGAGCTTGATGAGGAAGGACTGGGTGCCTGGCTGGTTAGAACAGTAGGACTGCGGACAGCTCACTGCAGAGAGCTCACCAAACAAAGTTGAGCCCAGGGAAGGCTGCCAAAGACTAGGTGCCTGGCTGGATAGAAAAGCAACAGGACTGTTGAAAGGTCAGTGTGGGTGGGCTGAGCCTGGGGGACTGAGCACAGAACTTGGTCAGATCAGCTGAGGGTACAGAGATGGGCTCTACTGATCTGGTTGCAAACTGAGCCTCGGAAGGGCTGCCAAAAAGAGCACAATGAGGGTACTGAGATGGGCCCCGGCTAGGTGGTTGAAGAAGGCAGTGCCTCTGGGAAGAAGCCTAAGAGCTACAGCCCTGTGATAGGTCAGGACTGTATACCCCGGAAGCGGGGACAGTGTATGCAGCAGCTCAGCTGGACGGCTGAGTCACTGAAGATCTGCTAAAAGAACAGTTGGCTGGGGGAGGGGGTGCTCATGAGAGGTGAGTGCCATGCTGAGATAAGAACTAAAACCAAACTCTCACCCAACCAGCCAAAGGGGGCTGCCCAGGAGAAGTGGGTCCTGCCCTGTAAAACTGCAGGCATAATGGCCATAAAAAAGAGTTGCTCACGAGAGGCAGGTGCTGAACCTGTTACAATGTATCATAATTCTATTCTGTAGTATCATTTCAACCAATTTGCCTGGTACTGAAGTTTGGCTTACCAGCCTGTATTTGGCAGAATTTCCTCTCGAGCCTTTTAAAAAAATTGATGTCACATTAGCTATCTGCCAGTCATCTGGTACAGAGAGTGGTTTAAGAGCTCAGTCACAACCACAGATAGTACTTGTGCAATTTCATATTTAAGTTCCTTCAGAACTCTTGGGTGAATACTGGTCCTGATGTCTTATTACTGTTTAATTTATCAATTTATTCCAAAATCTATTGTATTGACTCCTCAATCTGGGACAGTTCCTCAGATTTGTAACCTAAAAAGAAGGGCTCAGATGTGGGAATCTCCCTCATATACATCATCTGCAGTGTAGATCAATGCAGAAAATTCACTTGCCTTCTCTGCATTGCCTTGTCTTCCTTGAGTGCACATTTAGCAGCCTGATCATCCAGTGGCCTCACAGATTGTTTGGCAGGCTTCCTGCTTCTGATGTACTTAACATTTTTTGTTGTTGTTAGTTTGTGTGTCTTTTGCTACTTGCTCTTCAAATTCTATTTTTGGCCTACCTAATTCATACTTTTACATTTGACTTACCAGAGTTTATGTTCCTCTCTTTGTCCCTGTTTCAGGCACTACTGTAATCCACAAAACCTCACTCACCTGGTGCTTATATTTTTACCGTACAAATCTCCTTGGTATGTATGTTTCTGCCTCTGGCACTGGTGCTTCAGGCAGGTGCCTGGATACCTATCTCATACCTAATCCCCAATGTGTTAGCCTGTGGGACTGATCTCTGAGCACACTGAACTCCAGATAAGATGAGGCAGGGCTGAGGGAAAGGAGGTAGTAGCTTCCCTCCTAATCTTAGGCTACTGATTATGATACCTACTTGGGATATGGGAGACCCCAGGTCAGTTCCCCTCTCTGCCTGATGAGGAGAAGGGATTTGAATAGGGATCTCCACTTCAATAATCTTGTTAATAGTAGTAGTCGGCGATCCCTCAGAGTTTGAGGATGGTTATCTTCCAGTAAAATGATGGCCAGTTATTGCTGGTGGATCCGAAAGTGACTAATGATGCTGTCTGGGATCCACAGATCTTGTCACAGTTGAGACAGGTATTTCCTAATGGAAGGGGCAGATCTGGATTGTTAAATCAGGCTGCAGCATCTTCTTTCCTTCTTTCCCATTTCTTCATTTCCTGTTGTCTCCATTGGATCTCAAAATATTGGGAACTCTGCCACAAGATACTCTAACATTTTGGTTGATTGCGGGCTGGGGCTCCCATGAATTTATGTCAATATTGTACTACTTCATGTTGGCTTTCAGGGTGTCTTTGAAGTGCCTTTTTTGCCTGCCCATTGGCCATGGTTCGGTTATCAGAACATGACCTGCTTCAGGAGGCGATTTTTCTGGCATTCGATGAACATGACCTGCCCAACCGACTTAGGGCTTGGTTACACTTACAGCTTTATAGTGCTTTTGGTTATACCTGCCTTCGGATACAGCTCCAGGGAAAGCACTCCAGCGTGTCCACACTGACAGCCGCAACTGCACTGGCGTTGCCATATTTGCGGCACTTGCAGTGGCACTGGGAGTGGTGCATTATGGGCAGCTATCCCAGCATTCAGCTGGCTGCAGCGTGCTTTTCAAACGAGGGGGCAGGGTGGAGTGTGTTGTGTGTATGCGGAAAGAGAGAGCGAGTGGATTTTTGGAGTGCTGAGTGTGTGTCAGCACTCTGTCTTTTAAATGCAGATCCTCCTAATCTTCTGCTTCTCACTCACTCACTCGGTAAACATTTGCATTATTGATTTACCGAGTTACAGATAAGCTCTGAAAATGTACTTCCACATTCGTCCAGCCGAGTTCAAAACAAAGGGAAGAGAGGTCAATTGACTTAAATAGGTAAGGGGCATTTCCAGAGATCACTCAAAGCGCAGTGTTGTTACTACCCGTTTACACTGGAGCTAAAGCATATCACCCAATATACAACAGCTGTTAATCCTCTGGCAAGGAGGATTACCAGGACTGCTACAACCGTGGACTTATAGCTCTCTATGTGCCTCGCCAGTCTGGATCGGTAGTAAGTTATAGCGCTCCTGGCGGCTTTATAGCGCTATAAAGTGCCAGTGTAACCAAGGCCTGAGTGGCAAATGATCATAGCTTCAGTACTTGAGGTTTTGACTTGCGACAGGACACTGATGTTGGTGCAATGATCACCCCACTGGATTGGACTATGTTGCAGAGGCATTGTTGAGGGTATTATTCAAGCACTTTGAGCTGTCTACTGTATGTGACCGAGGGTTTGGTACTTTCAGTACACCTGCAGCCTAATTGTTAACTTTAAATGGTTTACCTAACCACTTGAAAGCACTATTTTCTTTTTTTTTTTAAAAAAAATCTTTTGTTTGTTTTGAAATGCATGAACATGTTAATACAATTCCATACAAGCACAGAAAAAACAGTGCAAATAATTTTAATCTTAATTAGCAAAAGTTATACAAAGATAAACATAAATTCAATCAGTAGTCAGTACAAGAGACTATCATTGTGCATGTGCTGGGTCTAGGAGAGAGCCAGGAGGAGAAAAGCTAGGGCATTTTATTTAGTAAAGTTGTCTTGATGTTCACAATCTTCTTTACTATGTGTCTCATCTCAAGAAAAATTGTGTGTCATTTTCTCCTACTTTAGGGAAACAATGGCTCACGTTAATGCACTTGATACTACTGTGCTTACTACTAATGAGCAAAATCCTGGTTCCATTTTGGTCAATGTCAAAATTCCCATTGATTCTAGCAGGATCAAAATCTGTCCAGATTCTCAGCCTGGATAAGTCTTCTTGATGTCTGTCACAGCAGCTTTAAATAATAATACTTAATACACATTTAATGCATAATTAAAGCTGTCTTGAATGGCTAGCCGAGGATTCCCTTGCTGTATGGAGAATATTTGAATGGTGTGTAGCTGGCTAAGTACCAACCCTCTGATAGCCCTCAATGTACAGGGCATGTCAGGGGAAAGGAACTTGGCTGGAACATGCTCTGCTTGCTTCAATGAACTCCGTCTGCCACAATGGCCCCTGGGGCCTTTTTTGTAGAACATATTATCTTATTCTTATAAAAGGCAGACTGAATTCATACATCTTGAAGGTGTTTTAAAATGCACCTTTCATACAAGTGGTTCATTGAGTAACTTGTTAACATCTTACACTAAGGGCTGAAATGGCTTCTGGTAGTTCTGGAACTGCCAAGACAGCTCTTGAACTGAGTGCAGCTTGGTGGAGCCCAAACATCTCAATCTTCAAATCTGCCAATTTATGTGACACATCTAATAAAATGTTTGCCAAATGGCTGAATTGTGAAACATCTTTATTTTGTGTCATGTGGTATCATAAGGGACAGAATTTTAACTATAAAACCTGTTTTAAAGGATATTTTGGTCACTGTGTGAATTAAATCAGCTTGTTTAAAAAACACTGGAAATAAGGAAGTTCTGTCTTTCTCCAACAGTTTATCAGCAGGGTTTGAATCCTGGACTTTCAGAACTGGTGGGATGTAACACATAACAGTGGGTTTCAAAGTTATGTGCTAGACAGCAGTGGAATATTTAGATTCTGGGTTCTATTCCGGTCTTTAGGAGCAGCAGAGGAGCTAGTGGTTTCACACTTGTCAACCAAGCACGTAAGCTTGGCACATTTAACTTGAAAAGCCATGTGTCTGAGGAGAAGCAATTTTGGACTGCCTTATTAGAAACTGGGGTTCCATTTCCAGCTCTGTTTGAAATAATTGTACACAATCTTTCAGTTAACATGACTGTCTTTATTAATGACTATAAAGTGCGTATAAGCAGTAGTCAGAGAAGGTAAAATTTGAATTCCTAGAGTATATGTTTACACTGCAGTGAAAAACCCATGGCTGGCTCATGCCAGCTAACTCAGACTTGTGGGCCACAAGCTTCATGACTGGTTCACTGCAGTGTAGACTTCCAGGCTTGAGGACTCTCTGAAGTGGGAGGGTCCTGGAGCTCAGGCTCTAGTCTGAGCCCAGCAATCTGTGCTGCAATGAAACAGCCCCGTAGCCTGAGCCCTGCGAGCCCAAGTCAGCTGGCATTGGCATGGCCAGTCACATGTATCTAGTTGCAGGGTAGACATGCACATAGTTTCCTGGCTCCTAGCCCTATGTAATTTAACCTAGGCTAAAGGTATTTTGACTGGGAATATTTTTTTCTTCTTTTCTTCCTTCCCTCTCTTCCTCCTCCATTGGAACATTGACCAACCTTGGTTACAACCAGTAAGGTGTTCCCGATATCCTCTCAGTCCTGAATATCCCTAAAACCATTTGCTCTGTAATGGACAGCCTTCTGATGGACAGTTCAGAGAAATAATAAGATCTGTTTGTTCCTGGAAAAACATAAAAGCACATCAAAGCTTATTAATTTAACTGGGGTAAATGCACCTTCCATTTAAACACAGCATGGATTTGGTATATATTTATAGTAAAATGTATTTATTAACGAAAGAAGATAGGTTAAGTCATGGCCAAGTAAAAAAGAATGAAGTTAGAAAGAGTTACAAGTAAATAATACTGAAAAAATGGATCTAAAAGTGTAAGACTTAATCTATCAAGATACAGGCTCTGTTCAAGATGTTTTTTTTCATCTATATTCAGTTCTCAGAGACTTCAACCCCACTTTGGTTGAAGGACTCATCTTTCCCAGCTTGCAAGATCTGTTCCTTTGTGTCTGTCTAGTGATGGGTGCCAAAGATGGCTTCTCTCTCTACTTATATCTTCCGAAGTTCAGTGACTTTGTTTTAAGAAGCAGGATGACCTCATGCTCTTCTTTCCTTCCTGTTGGCTTCCCATCCCCTGCATGTAAGTGAGGCTGCCATTGTTTTGATTCTACCATGCTGAATTTATAGAGGAGCCAGGTAAATAGGTTTCTGCTCTCCTGTCTGAAAGGGAACCTGTTTCTCCCTGTTTTGCCACCAGGGTGGATTTGATTTAAATCAAATTGATTTAAATCACTAATCAGGAAGACTCGATTTAATCATGGATTTCTACATAAAAGTGCATTCTTGTTAAAACATATTCTTTACAACTCAGAGATAGATGTAGGTTTCATTTTTAGAAGGTGCACACTATACATTTTTAAAGTGATATATTTTGAAAACTTCAGATTAGTTTTACAGCTATATCAAAAAATGAATTATTGGTTAATTCATTTACCAAAGGTAATTGAAGCAGACATTTATGAAGTCACTGGGAGGTAAGCCATCTCCAGTTCTACTGGTTAATCCTTAATATTTGGAGGATTTTCTTGCCATGCTGTATTAGGAGGAGAACATTACCAGACAGATATTTAAATCGTTTTATTTAACTAAAACAATAATATTATGTATTCAACAACAAACATATAATATTTTAACAAAACAAGCGCATGAATTTTTGAATTTAAGCATTCATGTTTTTTTAAAATTGTTAACAAAAATAGTTAAATGAAATTAAAAAATTCCTACAAAAATTAGACTGTCTGCCAGATCAACATGAAAAACTTAAAATATTGGCTTCTTTAGCTAACTCAATCATCTTCACCTTCATTTTCTTGTTTGTTCATAATCTGGAAAAGAAAAACAAACTTTCCTGCTTTTTCAGGTCCCAAACAATTTCTCAGTTCCCTAAGCCTCAGACTGTCAGATGTGGGGACTGGATGATCACACAATAATTGCTCTTTTCTGTTAATTCCCTCTGGAGGCACCTGGCATTGGCTATTGCTGGAAGGCAGGATACTGGGCTAATGGACCTTTGGTCTGACCCAGTATGGCCATTCTCATGTTCTTACGCACATAGGCACCTTAACAGGATTTTCAAAAGCACATAGGCTTCCATCAGTTCAGTGCCTAACATTGAGCCACATTCCCAAGAGGTAGATGCCTAGGTGCTTATCTGCATTTTTCAACACCCAAAGAACATTTTCTGTGCCTCAGGCAGAATTTTATTTTGATAGTTTCAACAAAAAGTCTCAGTAGTTTCTGAGAATGTTGTTAGGGAAAAATAGGTCACTTTACTAATATAAAAAAAATCAACAGTTTTTTTGAAGAGCTCTAGCATCTCCATGGTTTGGAGGAAAAACTTGAAATTAGGGAAGGGAATAGTTCGGGGACTAGAGAGGTGTCTTTTGCTGTTCCAATGGGAGTTGGTCAAAATATGAGACTCTCTGAAAATCATAGTTTTTATAGGCTTCTGGCTAGAATCTGAAATCTATTTGAATTATCTTCAGGCCACCAGTCCCACTGATCTTTTACACTTGGCTCCAGGGACCATCCATCTGCAGTGAACATGGTATCTGGCTCCATAGAACCTGAGCCCTGGATGAGACACAGTGGCAGAAGCCATCCCGTTGTCCTGTGGAAAAGAGTTCTGGACTGGGAAATAGAAAGACATTGTGTATTTTAGTCTCAGTTCTTCCACTTTTTGGGATTAATAATTCTGGGCACTTCAGTGTATATTGTTGAGCAAGATCTCATACCCATATCTTACAAGACATTCTCATAAGTAAATGCGATCTAGATTAAATTACTATAAAGTGGGTGCACAGGTGGTTGAAAAGTCACATTCAAAGAGTAGTTATCAATGTTTTTCTGTTAAAATGGCGGGGTGTAAGTAGTGGGTTCTCCAGGTGTCTGTCTTGGGTCTGGAACTAGCCAATATTTTCATTAATGACTTGGATAATGGAGTGGAGAGTATACTTAAAATTTCCAGATGATGCCAAGATGAGACAGATTGCAAGCACTTTGGAGGACAGGATTAGAATTCAAATTGACACTGGCAAATTAGAGAGTTGATCTGAAATCAATAAGATGAAATTCAATAAAGATAAGTGCAAAGTACTACACTTAGAAAGGAAAAATCAAGGCCCAAATACAAAATGGGGAATAACTGGCTAGGTGGTAAGTACTGCTGAAAAGGATCTGGGGCTATACTACAATGGAACCCCACAATACCACTATGGATGGGGTCCAAAAAGGTCCACCGCGGTAAATGCAGGGTCGTGGTATTGCAGGGTCGCGCAACATCGAAGTACCACACGCTGCCACCATCGGGAGCCCCACGCGCCCCGTGTTATAAGCGGATTCGCACTATCGTAGGACGCGGTTCCACTGTATATCATAAGTTGAATATGAGCTAATGAAGTGATGCGGTTGTGAAAAAGGCTATATCAGTCTGAGGTGCATTGACATGATGTCATATGGAAGACATAGGAGGTAACTGTCCACTTTACTTGGCACTGGTGAGGCCTCAGCTGGAGGACTTTGTCCAGTTCTGGGTGCCACATTTTAGGAAAGATGTGGACAAATTGGAAAGAGAGTCCAGAGAATAGCAACAAAAATGATCAAAGATTTACCAAATCTGACCTGTGAGGCAAGATTTAAAAAACAAAAAGAAAAAACCTGGGCATGTTTAGTCTTGAGAAGAGATGGCTCAGGGGGAACTCAATAATAGTGTTCAAATACGTTAAGAGCTGTTATCAAGAGGACAGTTCATGTCCACTGAAGATCAGAAAAGAAGTAATAGGCTAAATCTGCAACAAGGGAGGTTTAGGTCAGATATTAGGAAAAGCTTTCTAACAATAAGGATAGTTGTTCCAGTGCTTAATCTTACAAGGAATATTGTGGAATCCCCATTGCTGGAGGTTTTTATAACGATGGACAAATACCTATCAGGGATGGTCTATGTAGACCCGGTCCTGCCTCAGTATGAGGGAATGGACTAGGTTAGGGGTGAGCAAACTACGGCCCTCAGGCTCCTCCTAACCGGCTCCTGAGCTGGGGAGACGGCTCTGCCCTCTCCCCTGCAGCCTCAGCATGCCACGCGAGTAGCATTCTGGAGGGCAGGGCTGCATGATAGTGTGTCTGACTTATGTAATGCTGAGGTAAACTTCATACATATGGGGAAAGGGGAGGGAACAGGGAATTCACAAGCACATACACCAAGAGTGCCTTGGGAGTATTCTCTATGCTGCTATGTAAATAACTGATGAAGTTATTGAATAGAACCAGACCCAGAACTGATCCCCGCAGGACCCCACTCGTTATGCCCTTCCAGCTTGACTGTGAACCACTGATAACTATTCTCTGGAAATGGCTTTCTAGCCAGTTATGCACCACCTTATAGTTGCTCCATCTAGGCTGTATTTCCCTAGTTTATTTGAGGTCAAAAAAGCCTTACTAAAGCCACATCTACCATTTCCCCAGCCCCCCACCCTCCATCCACAAGGCTTGTTACACAGTCAAAGAAAGCTATTAAGTTGGTTTGACATGATGAATCCATGGTTTGTTCTTGATAAATCCATGCTGACTGTTACTTATCACTTTATTGTCTTCTAGATGTTTGCAAATTGATTGCTTAATTACTTGTTCCATTATCTTTCCGGGTACTGAAATTAAGCTGACTGGTCTATAATTCCCCAGGTTGTCCTTTTTCCCCCTTTTTATAGTTGGGCACTATATTTGCCCTTTCCCAGTCCTCTGGAATCTCCTCATTTTCTGTGAATTTTTGAAAATAATTTCTAAGGATACATTTTAGTCACAGGTATTTTAGTAAAAGTAATGGACTGGTCACAGGCAGTTAGCAAAAATTCACAGCCCATGGCCTTCCATGACTTGTACTATATACCCCTGACTAAATCTTGGGTAGGGAGGTTGCCTGGGGGGTGCCTCAGATGCTTGGGGAGCGGGGGTTGGCTCCAAACCTCCCCAGAAGCGGCGACATCCCTCAGCTCCTAGGTGGAGGTGCGGCCACACATCTGTGTGTGCTGCCTCCTCCCTGAGTGCTGGCTCCACAGCTCCCATTAGTCAAGAACTGCAGCCAATAAGAGCTGTGGGGGCAGTGCCTGCAGGTGGGAGCAGAGCACAGAGCCCCCTGGCTGCACCTCCTGCTAGGAGCCGAGGGATGCCGCTGCTTCTGGGGAGCCCCCTGAAATAAGCACCGCCCAGAGCCCTCACCCTCTCTTGCACCCCAGCCTTGAGCCTTCCTCAAACTGCTGCTGCTGCTAGGCTGGTGCAGCTGATTGCTACAGAAGTCATGGATGTCATGGAAAGTCACGGCATCAATGACTTCCGTGACAAACTTGCAGCCTTAATAATCACTAATGGCTCAGATCTCCTCAGTCAGCTTCTTGAGTATTCTAAGATGTATTTTATCTGGCCCTGGTGACTTAGACATTTAAGTTGTCTAATTTTTAATTTTTCCCGTTTTTGCTTCTGACCCTACCTCTCTTTCAATGACATTAACTGTGTTAGATGTCCAGTCACTACTAACCTTTATGGTGAACACTGAAATAAAAAGTCATTTAGCACTTCTTCCGTTTCCACATTTTCTATTATTGTTCCCCCCTCCTATTATGTAACAGGCCTACACTGTCCTTGATCTTCCTCTTGGTTCTAATGTGTTTATAGAATGTTTTCTTGTTATCCTTTATGCCTCTAGCAGGTTTAATCTATTTTTGTGCCTTGGCCTTTCTAATTTTGTCCCTGCATAATTATGGTACAGTGGAGCTCTGGTATAATGCGCTCCGGTATAACTCGAATCCGGATATAGCGTGATTATACCGTGGCTCCCAAATCCTTGTTCTCTGTCCCTGGCAGGTGCGGGGGCCGCGGCTTCTTGCTCCCGCTGGGCAGTGCGGAGAGAAGCTGCGGCCGCGCCTGCGAGGGACAGAGAACTCAGGACTGCAGGTGCGGGGCCGCAGCTTCTTTCCCTGCTGCCCAGCCGGGGAGACTAGCTGCAGTCCTGTGCCTGCCAGGGACAGAGAATTCCAAGGCTGCAGACTACAGCCCCGGAGTTCTCTGTAGAAGCCGCGGCTCCTGTGCCTGCTGGGGGCAGGGGACACCGGCGCCTGCAGGCCCGGAGTTCCCTGCCCCCAGTAGGTGCGGGGATACGGCTGCCCCCGCGCCTGCCGGGGGGTGGAGACTGCAGGTGCCGGTGTCCCCTGCCCCCGGCAGGGGTGGGGGCAGCAGCTTCTCTGGAAGCCGCAGCAGCTTCTCTGGAAGCCGCAACCCCCGCACCTGCCAGCGGCAGGGGACGCTGGTGCCTGCAGCCCCGGAGTCCCCTGTCCCGGCAGGCGTGAGGCCACAGCTTCTCTCCCAGCTCCCCTTCTCCCTTCCAGAGAAGCTGCTGCCCCTGCACCTGCCGGGGGCAGGGGACAACAGCGCCTGCAGCCTCTTCCCCGGCAGGCATGGGGGCTGCAGCCTCCAGGGCAGCTGTGGCCCCACGCCTGCCGGGCCCCAGTGTCCCCTGCCCCCAGCAGGCATGGGTGCCGTAGTTTCCACAGAGAACTCCGGGGCTGTAGCCCAGAAGTTCTTTGTCCCCGGCTGGCGCGGGGCGCAGCTTCTCTCCCCTGCTGGGCAGCGGGAAGAGAAGCCACAGCCCCTGCCTGCTGGGGAGTGAGACTCAGCTATAACGTGACCCCATATTTAGCACAATGGGATTTCTTGGATCCCATTTGTTATCATAGTGGGGTTCCACTGTATTTGTTTATATTCATCCTTTGTAATTTGCTCTAGTTTCCACTTTTTGTAGGACTCTTTTGTGTTTCAGATCCTTGAAGATCTCCTGGTTAAGCCAGGATGGTCTCTTGCCATTCTTCCTATTTTTCCTGTGTTGTTGGATAGTTTGCTCTTGTGCCCTTAATAACATGTCTTTGAAAAACTGTCAACTCTTGAACGGTTTTTCCCCTTTAGACTTGCTTCCTAGGGGAGTTGGTAAGTAAGATCTCACGAGTTAGCTAAAGTCTGCCTTCTTGAAATCCATTATCTTTTTATTGTGCTGTTTTCCCTCTTACCATTCCTTGGAATCATGAACTCTATAATTTCATGATCACTTTCCCCTAAGATGCCTTCCATTTTCAAATTCTCAACCAGTTCCTCCCTATTTGTCAAAATCTAATCTAGAGCACCCTTCCCCTAGTAGCTTTGTTAGAGGAAGGCTGCTCTATTTCACGTTCTGAAAATAAAAATAATTGCCTTCAGTACATTCCAGAAACTTGCTGGATAATCTGTGTCCTGCTGTATTTTCCCCACAGATGTCTGAGTAATTGAGGTCCCCCATCACCACCAAGTCCTGTGTTTTTGATGATTTTGTTATAATATTCCATGCATGTTCAGGCATTCATCTCCAGGATGCATCTTTCTCTACCTGAGCCCCTCCTCTTGACTGAAAGGATCAAAGAGATCACCACCTACATCCCTTACTCCCAGAGTCCTGTAGCCACTTTTGATCTTCTTTGGATCATATCTTGCTGCCTTATGTTGACTTAACTTTGTAGATGTAGCGAAGGTCACTTTTGGAAAAGGGATTTGGGATACCAAGACACTTAGGCACTTTAGAAAATTTTACTCCTAGTATGGTGTTATGCTTATAAGAAGCACACGGGATCTTTTTCAGTGGAAATGTCGATATGCCACATTTGAGAATACATCCCTTAGTATATGTGTAACAGAGTGGCATCTCACCCCTGTGGTGCCTCCTGCTGGCTGTCCAGGGAATTAGCTCTTCCAGCTCTCCGGAGCGCCCTCTGCAGCCTGTGGTCCTGCTTGCACTCGGCCCCGTGTCCCTCCCGAACCCCGGTGCCCTTTTCCACTGGGGTGCTGCACCCCTGCAGTACCCCCACAGTCTCAGGGTCTCCCCTCCCTGGAGAACCCCCACTCCCTCTCCCCACCTTGCCTCAGTCTAGGCAACTGCCAGTCACCAATTGCCCCCGTTCTCTGGGGCAGACTGCAGTATTATTGCCATTCATCACTGGCAAGGAGGGTTTGGCCTGCTGCCTTTGCCTCTAGAGCCATGGGCTGCCCCCTGCAACCCCAGTACCCCTTTGTTGGGCCGTTCCCTAGGCTCTGCAGCCTGTGGATTTCCAGGCCAGAGCTCCCCCAGCTCCCCTTGCCTTGCTCCAGCCCTGCACCACTCTGGGTACCTACTCAAGCTCCCAGCAACCAGGCCTGTCTACCTCTACAGACAGAGGAGACTGGAGCTCAAACACAGACAAACTCTGAGCCCTTTTATCAGGGCCAGCTAGGCCCTGATTGACCCAGCCAGCTGTGGCTGCTATGCCCAATCAGCCTGGGAGCTGCTTGCCCCCAGCCACAAGCCTTCCCTGGGCTGTTTTAAGCCTCCTTTTCCTGGAGTGGGGCATCTGTGCATTCAATTTGCATGCAATCAATCTCTCTCTCTCCCTCCCCCACCCAGTTAATGTTATAGTTATCAGTCCAGATCAATCAAGTGGCCAGTGTTGAAAACAAGATGAGCTTGTTTTCTTAAACTTTCTCTTGTTCTTTCATTAAGTCTCATGCTGGTTTTGATCACAGCTATCTTGTCCCCATTGATAGGGGCCTGTCTCATCTTTAGAGTCGTCAATCTTACAAGTTTACAAGAACTGGAAAATTGGACAAATGACCAGGGAAGAGTATAAAAAATATTGTTCAGGCATGCAGGAGTGAAATCAGGAAAGCCAAATCACACTTGGAGTTGCAGCTAGCAAGGGATGTTAAGTGTAACAAAAAGGTATGTTCTTCAGGTATGTTAGCAACAAGAAGAAAGTCAAGGAAAGTGTGAGCCCCTTAATGAATGGGGGGACAGTCTAGTGAGAGAAGATGTGGAAAAAGCAAATATACTCAATGCTTTTTTTGCCTCTGTCTTCACGAACAAGGTCAGCTCCCAAACTACTGTACAGGGCAGCACAGCATGGGGAGAAGGTGACCACCCCTCTGTGGAGAAAGGAGAGGTTCAGGACTATTTAGAAAAGCTGGACGAGCACAAGTCCATGGGGCTGGATGCAGTGCATCTGAGTGTGCTAAAGGAGTTAGTGGAGGTGATTGCAGAGCCATTGGCCATTATCTTTGAAAACTCATGGCGATTGGGGGAGGTCCTGGATGACTGGAAAAAGGCTAATTTAGTTCCTATCTTTAACAAAGGGAAGGAGGAGGATCCGGGGAGCTATAGGCCAGTGAGCCTCACCTCGTTCCCTGAAAAAATCATGAAGCAGGTCCTCAAAGAATCAATTCTGAAGCACTTAAAGAAGAGGAAAGTGATCAGAAACAGTCAGCATGGATTCACCAAGGGCAAGTTATGCCTGACTAACCTAATTGCCTTCTATGATGAGATAACTGGCTCTGTGGATGAGGGGAAAGCAGTGGATGTGCTATTCCTTGACTTTAGCAAAGCTTTTGATATGGTCTCCCACAGTATTCTTGCCAGCAAGTTAAAGTAGTATGGGCTGGATGAATGGACCATAAGGTGATAGAAAGCTGGCTGGATCATAGGGCTTAATGGGTAGTGATCAATGACACCATGTCTCGTTGGCAGCCCGTATCAAGCAGAGTGCCCCAAGGGTTGGGCCTGGGGCCGGTTTTATTGAATATCTCTATCAATGATCTGGAGGATGGCGTGGACTGCACCCTCAGCAAGTTTACAGATGACACTAAACTGGGAGGAGTGGTAGATATGCTGGAGGATAGGGATAGGATACAGAGGGACCTACACAAATTAGAGGATTGGGCCAAAAGAAATCTGGTGAGGTTCAACAAGGACAAGTTCAGAGTCCTGCACTTAGGATGGAAGAATCCCATGCACTGCTACAGACTAGGGACTGAATGGCTAGGCAGCATTTCTGCAGAAAAGGACCTAGGGTTACAGTGGATGAGAAGCTGGATATGAGTCAATGGTGTGCCCTTGTTGCCAGGAAGGCTAACGGCATTTTGGGCTGTATAAGTAGGGGCTTGGCCAGCAGATTGAGGAATGTGATCGTTCCCCTCTATTTGACATTAGTGAGGCCTCATCTGGAGTACTGTGTCCAGTTTTGGGTCCCACATAACAAGAAAGATATGGAAAAATTTGAAAGAGTCCAGCAGAGGGCAACAAAAACGATTAGGGGGCTGGAGCACGACTTATGAGGAGAGGCTGAGGGAACTGGGATTGTTTAGTCTGCAGAAGAGAAGAATGAGTGTGTGTGGGGGGGATTGATAGCTTCTTTCAACTACCTGAAAGGGGGTTCCAAAGAGGATGGATCTCGACTGTTCTCAGTGGTAGCAGATGACAGAACAAGGAGTAATAGTCTCAAGTTGCAGTGGGGGAACTTTGAGTTGGACATTAGGAAAAACTTTTTCATTAGGAGAGTTGTGAAGCACTGGAATGGGTGACCTAGGAAGGTGGTGGAATCTCCTTCCTTGAAGGTTTTTCAGGTGAGGCTTGACAAAGTCCTGGCTGGGATGATTTAGTTGGGGTTGGTTTTGCTTTGAGCAGGGGGTTGGACTAGATGACCTCCTGAGGTCCCTTCCAACCCTGCTATTCTATGATTCTATGAATCTGCCTTCCTTTGACATTTCAATAGGGGTGTGCTGAAACCTGCTGGTGCCCTTGAGTCTATCTCCGGTACTCTCTGAACATCTGATTCAGTGACAGCCTTAACACTTATCTCTTAACACCCATTCCTTATTCACACACAAAACCGAATTAAAGTACACAGAACTTTTTGAACAGGAACATCAAATTGCAATGCAGAAGAAAAACAATCATGGCGTTTTTTTACTTATTTTAAAATGCTATGCCTACAACGAAGTGGTGACCCTCAAAGATCTGTTACTGCCTTGAAATCAGTCCAGACTCACAGAAATTCTGGCTGATGTGTGTCTATCAATGGCTGTTAGGCCGTTCCTTTCTGCTATTCAAAAAGGGTGGCTGGCAGGATATGGTCAAATCATACATCAATACATTTAATATAAACTACATTATCATCTTCTTATTCTTTATCCTTCATTCAAAATTATAGAAAATAAAAACAATAAATCCTATTACTACATTGGAACCTTGAAGCACCTCACTCTTCATCTTTCGTCGTGATGAAAATTGATCATTTAGTCATACCTTTTGTTTCCTGTCTCTTAGCTAACTTTTGATCTATGATAATTCTTTGCCTCTCGCACATGACTACTTAGTTTAAGTTTTCTTAGTAGCCTCATAGGAGGGACCTTAGATAAGGCCTTTTGAAAGTTTAAATACATTGTCATCTAGTTCTACTCTGTCCGTTATTTCATTGGCATGTTTAAAGACACAATTTTCCTAATCAGAAATGTACTCATTAGACTGTTTTTTAGTATTCTATTTTGTTGTTATTTCAATCGGTTTGTAAATTCTCAGGCCACCCCATGGGCCTTTTTTAAAAAGAGGAATATTGGCTACCTGCCAATTATCCAGTTTTAAATAGTGTGTGTAATATTTTGCTAGCTGCTGAGCCAGTCCGTACTTTTGCTCCTTCAGAACTTTTGAAGATTAATGTAAAAAAATCATTTAGCTTTTCACTAATGTCCTCTATTGCTCTCTCTAACCCCTGGTGATCCAACAGATCAACTTATTTTCCCAGGCTTACTGCTTCTAATAGATTTATTTTTTTTAATACTTTTTCGCTATTTGCTCTTTAAAATCTATTTTAGCTCTCCTATAATTTAAAGGTCCAAATTTTGATCTGTTACATTAGTGTCAATTTAGAGTAACTCCACTGACTTGAGCGAAGTTACTTGTCATTCACACTGATGTAAGTGGGAGAAAAATTTGGTCCAGAATCTTGTATTTTAAAATTGGAACATGAACCAGATTTTCACTGAAATCTTACTATAGTATGAACAACTGAGGTCATGTGCTCCCTAGAAAACAAGTTAATGCAAACTCTCCTTCACTGTGTCCAAACATTTTCCCCCCATGACCCCCAGGACAAGTGGGGGCATGGAATGGGAAAGTGGGGGCGCTCAAAAGGGCACTGGTGGGCCAAGTATCCATGTGGATTTGAACCTCCAGACTGGGGGATCCTGCCCAGTTTCATGGAGGGACTCCACCTCTGAGCTCTCTCTAGTATTTCCCACCCATTAGAGCATGACAGGACCAGGTATAATGCCTTTGGTGAGTGACCTCTAGCTGCAGATTTGTCATAGCCTGGAGTAGAGACATTTCCTTTGTTACAGATTGTCACTAACTTTTCTCTTGACACCTGTCCCAACCAATATTTTCCATATGATCCATGTGTTTTGTGGAAGGTGAAAGGATGGATAGGCAGAAGAGCAAACATCCTGCTTAATCACTTATTCACTTCTGTCCACATGGCCTGACCAAAGCTTTTTCCCCACTGTTTGCTTTCCTCAAATCACAATGTAAGGTTTGAGGGAGAACATATGTCTGCTTTTTATTAATAAGGAAAGTGGTGCAAACCCAGTTCTACTCCTAAACTGAGTCTAGTGCGTAAATTTGTATTTAGACACTAACGCATCTTTTGATATTTTCTCCTAGATCGGAGGTTCTCAAACTGGAGAATGGGCATGCAGAATGTATTGACGGGGTGGGGAGAAGAAGCTTGGGGGGATGGGAGGAGACATACTGTGTGCATTTTACTCACAGCAGTGAATAACTAGCAAAGCTGATTCCTCCAGACATATTAGGTCCTCAGATGGCACTGTGCATTTGATTCTAGATGTGCATTTTGATGGATTTTGTTAAGCTTGCATAGCTTTATAGAAGGTGCCCTCTGTATGTTAATCCATTTGCTGCAACGTGGTGTGCACATTTAATTGTAAGCATCGATTGCAATCGCAGTTTTGTTTTTGCTCTTATTACAGTGGATTGTTGGTTCTGTGTTTGAATCAGTGCCTTACTGTTTTTAATAGTGAGAGTTGCATTTTGATTTTTTTGATGGTATATGTACTTGAATTGTATCAGGATGGGGAGGGGAGACATAGGCGCGGGGACATAAACCGTGACATACATAGAGAAAGGGGAGTGATCAGATAAGTTTGAGAACCACTGTCCTAGATTACTTATTGGTCTTCGAATCATAAAATTTCACTAGAAACATTTTCCTGTACAGTTTGTGCATTATTTATTGATTCAATTGTTTATTAAAAGATCTTCCAAGGATGATAAATAGTACAATTTTTTTACATTTATTGTACTGTAAAGATGTGTGACAGTTGCAGGTAGTGGTTTAAAGTAGATAAACGTACAGATACAGCTCACTGGTTCTTGTGTCTTTCATCACAAGCCTTAGTGTCATCTGGTTGTGCAATATTGCAACCTCTTGTGGTGACTGGATGCTGTAGCCTGGTAATTGTGGAACCACGGTATTGCCTGTTCTAAGGACAATGCTATTATGGTTACCCCAAATACTGGAGTGGTAAATGCAGAGCTTTTAACAGTATTCCCTGTATCTCTTCAAAGGAAAGGGGGCAGTCAAGCACTAATGCTGTGGTGAGAGCAGGCATTTGACTAAGATTTCAGTGCACCACTATGATTGTGCCAGACATTTAATGAGCTTATTTTATTGTTAATGTGTTCTTTCCCTGTGCGATATTAAAGAAATTGCTGTGCTTGCTAAAATGACTGACTTTAAGAGCCCTTAATTGTGGAAGGGAGCTCTTTCATGACTCATGAGAACTTGGAACATGGTGGGTAACAAGTAGACTAAAATCTACTTAAAAAAGTAAAATTTTAGATTTTCACCCTTTTAATTTTTTTAATTGTTAGATAGTGGTACAGTTGCATACAGGAGAGTCTCATCTTACGCACATTTAACTTGCTCTAATTCAGCTATGCGCACTCGGCAAAACCTCCCCAGTTTAAATAGTGCCGGTGATTCCACCTGCCATTCCACTCAATGACGATCTGCCCTGGAGCGAGCGTGAGATGGGAGACGTGAATCTGCTGTTCCCACTACAGTACTCAGTTCCCGTGTGCCTCTCATACTGTGCTCATCTCGCCATGCTGAGTGTGATTCTAGTGTATTGTACTGTAGTGTTTAAAGAGACAGTACATATTTTTTGTATAACATGGCCCCTAATCGCAAGCCACCTACTTCATCTGGTGCTCAACCAAAGACAAAGCGATCTGTTCCAACACTGGAGGAAAAATTGGCTGGGATGGACTTACTGAGAGACTGTATGTCAGTCTCCAACGTGGTGCGTAAATATGGCCACAATGAATCTAGAATCTGTGCCATCAGGATTCAAGACAGAGATATTCATCAAGCTGTGGCATCAGGTGCTCCAGTAGCTGCTAACGTGATAAGCCAGGTGCATGATAAGACTTTAGTGAAGACTGAAAGGGCATTAAACTTACGACTGGAAGACATGAACCATAAATGTGTGCCTGTCAATGGCAACATGTTGCGAGAAAGGGCTCTTAGCGACTACACGCTGTTCAAACCTCCCGCTGAAGAAGGACAGCCTTCTGATAAGAAGGAATTCAAAGCCAGCCAAGGTTGGCTTAGGGACCGCTTCAACCTCAAAAGCATGCAGACTACTGGTGAATCTGCATCTGCCGATGAAGAGGCAGCAAAAGACTACCCTGAACAATTAAAGAAAATCATAGTAGAAGAGGGCTATCCTTCCAGAACAAGTTTTTAATGCTGACGAGACTGGGTTCTTCTGGAAAAAAATGCCCGACTGCACTTATGTTTCGAAATCAGAAAGACAAGCCCCTGGCTTGAAAGCAGCTAAAGACCATGTGACTGTGTTGTTTTGTGACAATGCGGCTGGGCATTCAATAAAGCCGGGCTTGCTCTACAGGGCTGCAAATCCCATGCCCTAAAAGGCAAGAACAAAAATCTCCTGCGTGTGTTCTGGCAATGAAATAAAAAGGCTTGGGTGACGGCAGCATTATTTCTGGATTGGTTCCACAAGTGTTTCATTCTGGAGGTAAAGTGGTACCTTGAAGAGAAAGGACTTGACTTTAAAGTGTTGCTGGTCGTAGACAATGCTCCTGGCCACCCTGAGGCACTCTGGTTTGCACATAATGACGTTGAAGTCATCTTTCTCCCCACCCAAGACCAACTCCATCCTCCAACCTCTTGACGAAGGCGCCATTCACTGTTTTAAGGCCACATACATGAGGATTACATTCTCATGGATCCTTAGCGCTATGAATGCTGATTCCAATCTTAATGTGATGGAGTGTTGGAAGTCCTTCAACATTGCTGATTGCATCACTTATATTAAACAGGCAAAGAAAAAATGCAAAGAAAAAAATGAGTGCCCTCTTAACTTGAGCTAGCCCATGTTAAATGGTGGTGAAGATATGGGAACTCTGGTTGACAGCATGAATTAAATCTGTAGGGTAGCTAGGGATTGAACTCTGACTGCTAATCAGAGTTAAAAGTAGATTTGTCGTGTCTTTACTACTATTTTAAACCAAGGTAGCTAACCCAAGGTTGGAACACATCTTTTATTTGCAGAGTTGACATACCTTAAAAGGTGGAGCATGGAGTCTCACCTCGAACGTTTAACAGGCTACTTTCATTTGAGTGTATCTGAGAGCACTTACACAAGTCAACTGCTGCATCAGTACTCAGAGGCCCAACTGGGGAACCCACTGCATAAAGGAACTCTTACATGAGAAGTCCCATTAGAAGTCCCTCAAGTGGCTAGGACTCAGACCACCCAGGGCTTTAAAGAATTGCATCCAGGAGAAAATAAGCCAGCTATACTCCCAGGGGCTAAGTAGCTGAGCTGTAATTTTCAAGTAGTCTTCAAGTGTAGCCTCATCTTGTTGACTATACTCTATCAGTGTGGCCTAGAGGTGATAAAAGTATTGGTAATTTAGTCGTCTGGATCAAAAAGAAACTGTTTCAATCTTTGCACCCAGAGCCAGGATGGGGGAGTCCTTCTGCTCACCAGAACCACTTGGTATTCTGTATCTGAAGTAGTCCTATTCTATAGTAATGCATCTCCATGCTCTCTTGTCTCATTTGCTTTGATTCTTTTCCAAGACCTTTGCCACTGATTTGTCCCATAGCAAATGTGTCTTGTTAGTATAAAATGCCTATAGTCATTGTGTTAAACAAATGTAAATAATTTCAGGAAAGAAACAAGTCATATGATTCATTACCATAAGAGATAATATTGCTCAGAGGAGAATTTCATTTTTTTTTTATGGAAGGTATGGAAGGCTGTCAGTGTATCGGAAAATAATTTATTTTTTCTTGATTTGTGCATGCTGTAATCTAGAGTGAAATCTAGAGGGGACAAAATCTCAGAGAGCCCCATTTTATATAACAGATGGGCTATAGGATAGATGGTTATCAATTATATTGAAAATAGAGAAAAGCATGGGTTTCTGTGTAATCAGATGGGACACCAGGCTATCCCTGCATTTCCAAGTCATTCTTAGTAAGCTGGAGTATTATCACCTAAGTATGAAGCAAAATAGGAGAAAATATATTTAAACAGGAACTGCATTTCCTGTCCTTTATAGACAGGAAGTTCTGCCTTTTTGAAATGGATTCTGGCTTCAGGGATTTGTAGAAATAATGGATAGCAATAAAGATTGCTCTTTCTACCAATGTCCATGTACATAGCACTATATAATGGAGGATCTTATATTTTTACTGCCCTTCCCTTACATCTTCTGTATTCATTTACACTCTTGCAAAGAGAGGATAAAGCAATACCATTCAGAGTTAGTCCTTTATTCTTTGTATTTCTGGATTACATCTGTCCAAAGTGCAACACAATAGAGGATTAATAGTAGTACTTTGCTCTTATATAGCAATTTTTTCATCCGTAGGTCTCAGGGCATTTTACAAAGAGGTCAGTATCATTATCCCCATTTTATAGATGGGGAAACTGAGGCATAGAGTGGTCAAGTGACTGGCCTGCTAAGTGACCTTGAGCAAGTGGCAGAGCCAGGAATAGAACCAGATTTCCTAGGTCCTGATCTGTTGTTCTATCTGCTAGGACAGGCCTGCACAACTTGGAAAGCAGCGAGGGCCATATTACTGCAAAAAACCCAGCCGCGGGCCCAAAAACCCCGCCTTCGTCCTGCCTCCATCCGCTTCCCCCCACCCCACTGCTTGGCTTGCCCCGCCCCTACTCAACCCCCGCGGGCCGCACAGTGAGCCTGTGCCGGCCGCATGTGGCCCCTGGGCCACATGTTGTGCGGGCCTGTGCTAGGACATGCTGCCTCCCAAAGTATGTGCTTCAGGGAAGGAAGCTAGGAGAGTCAGGTAGCTGAAGTACAGGACTAGATGTTGAAACCTAGGAGCTTTGATTCAGTCAGTATTATAGCCTTTAGATTTAACTCTCCATGCTGTTGCACCAGTTTTACACTGGTACAGTGTCACTGCACTAGTGTAAAAATAGTGTAATGATGTGATGAATCAGGTGGTCTTGTGTGTCCTTGAACAAGTCATGTACACTATCTGTGCCTTAAAGTATGTCTTCATTTTAAGCTGGCGGTGTAATTTTCAGCGCAAGGAGTCATACCTGTACTAGCTCGGATTTGAGATAATGCAATAAAAATGGATCTCTCACACAGGATCATATTTGGATGAGGCTAATCCCTCCCACTGCTTATGTAATCACAGTCACTTCTTTTTATACTATGCTAAGTCAAATAGAACTAAAGTGGGTATGTCTCCTCTAAGTGGAAATTACTCCTCCAGCTTGAAGTGTGGGCATAGCCTTAGTTTCCTCATTTGTAAAATGAGGATAAATACTTTACAAGATTTTGGGCTGCATTCTTTATCATTTGTAAAACATGTTAAGTTCCTTGGATGGAAGGTGCAGTGAGTGCAAATTGTTATCAAATGTTATCAGATTGATAATGGAGGTTTTGAACAGCACTACGGCGTATTCAGGCACTTGTTTAACATATAAGAACTAAACTGATGGATGCTATATAAAATCCCAGGATAAACTGATTCATTACGCACATTTCTCAAATGTCAGAAGATGTTTTAAAGATTTCTTTGCACAAATCTGCATCACTGTATGTTGTTTCAGGCATTGCCTAAGGTAGGTAAACAGACAGAAAACTGAACGTAGCAAAGAAAAGGGAAGGGGCATAACTTTGGCATCCCAATAGTTCCAGATTGCATTTACTTTTCAAAGGTTTTCTGGGGGAGAGCTGTCTAGGATTGCTGCCTGTCAGGAATATTATAGGACAATTCTGATTTTTGAAAAATGTCCTTTGATCTTATTTAAAACACAACAGAAAAATATGGTATCTATGTTACCTTGAAAGGGTTAGGTAGGTGACAGTGTTTGGCCATTTTAATGGGTTTACAGAGGATATTGTAAAATTACTAGGATTATAAAAGATCAAAGAAATTGCATATTAGAGAACAGAAGGTTTAGTTGAGGATTTTGGCAGATGCAGCTCTCTAGTTTGTTTGTTTGTTTTTAAAAGGGTTGCTAACCCACCAGGATTGACTTGGGGTCTCCAGGAATAAAAGATTAATATTTAATTAAAGATTGTCATGTGAAGGGACCCCCCAGGAATATGTCCAACCAAAATTGACAATCCTGCTTTTGACCCTGATTGTAGAGACCAATTGTCCTCCATGACATTTTTCCAAAAGTGGGAAACCTACGTTTTGAAAACCTCTCTCAATTCCAACCTCTTCCTATAGTATCTCTCCTCCCTGTCTCTCCTCCCTGTCTCTCCACATTGAAAATTCAACTGCATTGATGGGCTTGAGCAGCCTCTAAACTAAAGACAAAATGTTCCCCTGCATTGTCGTTTCTTGCACAGGGACTGGGAAACTCCCACATTCTCATTTGCCATTTCCTTTTCATTCTTCCACTCTGGAGGATGGAGGGTTTGGGGGAGGTTGGGGCTTCCGTTTACCACCCACCACCACAGCAGTCTTTGTGGAGATGTGGTCTTTCTGCACTGATGCCACCACTTCTGTTGCCTTATATATCCCCTGCACCTCCCAAATAGCCTGCTTCTAAACTCACCATTTTCAGACTTGTTCTTAGAGTGCACCTCATCTTAATAGATTGTTTCATGGATACCTTTCTCCCATTTGCCATCTCCTTTCCTAGTTGCAATTGCATGGGACACCTCGCCTGCCACACTGTCTTTCAGGGCTACCAAGTTTCTCACCTCTTGAAGTCCTGTCAAACATTGCTGCAGCTCATCTGAATTCTCATATGTTCAGCTAAGCTATGGGAAGGCAGCAGGCATTTGTCTGCAGTTCTGCCTTTGGCTGCCCAGAACTGCTGAGGCATCAGGCTTCCTGCTGCTCCCCTGCTGGGTCCCAGGAAGGAGCAGCAGGAGTCAGGAGGTTGCCAGGGCATCAACACTGCAAGGTGAGGCCTCAGGCTTCCCAAATGGCTCCCAGCACACTGCAGTTGCCTCCCCTCCAGCCCACGGCTCCAGGTACCCAGAACTCACCCAACCTCAGCACCTCCATATTTCCCACCCCTCAGGCAACCCAACAGATCCTGAGGCTTCCATTTCCACACATCTCTGCATTTCCCCACTTCAGTATCTACTCCCCAGCAGCCCCTGGCAATCAGCAAACACCCACCTCATGTCTACCCTGGCACTGATCCATCCAACACCTGCAGCTGTCTTTGCACCCACCCACCCTGCTAGCTACCCCTCAGATAATCCGTAGTCTCTGTCTACCCCATGCAATCTCCCAGCACACATTTGTACCTTCTAGCCACAGTTTCATGCCCTAACCTTGTAACTGTTACTAGTGGTATATCTTGACCATAAAGTTGAATTATAAAATATCATGTACAGCTGCCCAGAGCTTGGCAGCCATGAATCACATGAACAACTTCCCTTCCCATTTGCAAGCAAGTAACATCCTCGTGGGAACTACTGCAATGGCTTACATAAAAAGTTACATTAGGAAAGTATTTACTGTATTTGTATTTTTTCTGAAATACAACCAGTTGAAAGAGACAGTAATATATGACCAGCCAGTTCTCTGAGACCAGTTTTTAGGGTGACCAGACAGCAAATGTGAAAAATTGGGATGGGGGTTAGGGATAATAGGAGCCTGTATAAGAAAAAGACCCAAAAATTGGGACTGTCTCTGTAAAATCAGGACATCTGGTCACTCTACCAGTTTCAGAACTATTGCACTAAAGCATGTTTTGTTTCTCTGTTGTTTAAATAACGTTTGAAGCTCAGAGTACGTGATAGCAAATAATTGGTTATTGCATTCTGTTTGTGTTTTACAGCAGATCTTAAGTGCTTAAGATTCTTTGAGCAATTAGTGCTGCTTCTGGTCTAGAATGATACGAATTTGTTATGTGCAGTGATCTTCATAATGTGTCATCTTTAATTAATTTCCTACATTTTAGAGGAGAAAAGCAGTAATTTTGAAAACGAGAAATATTGCATTGTGTTCTAGTTGCATGAGTAATGTATGGAATGAATTCTAATCCACTTTCATGAAAAAATAATCAATGGCTTTGACTGCTCTATTTTTAGTCTGAAAATCTGCTGACATCTCATGCATCATAAAAAGTAATCTGTATCTGAGTTACACTGGTTAGCTGCTGACTGGGTAGCTTACCAAAGCTTCATATTCATACAGTGCAGTTACCAATGAGTGCAATTTGTTCTTTCCGTCTCTTTCACCAACCGACATTGGTCCAGTAACATATATTACATCATCCACCTTGTGTCTCTGTAAGTTGTTCAGTAATTTCAAAGATCAAATAACTATGAGAATTTTGAAAAGCCTACCTGTTTTTTAAGTTATTTAAAGATGCTATCATGACATAACTCTCACTCATGCCCCCACTGCAAGGCAGGTCAAACTCTAATAGCTCAAAGGTTTTTGGGATTTTTGGACACTCTAAGGCAGTGGTAGCTAGTGCCAGAAGTTCCTTCTCTGCTAATAGGTAGTTGTGAGCTCCTAATTGCTATTACTTGAGCCCCCAGATCTATTCTATCAGTTTTTGCTTGGTTGCCCACAAAGGAGTTCCCCACAAAAGCTGTCCCCCAAACTCTCTTCAGATTCTGGTTTGGATCTCTGTCTGTCCCATAATGTTCTATAATGTATAGCACCCATTCCTATTGTTACTGGTTTTTGACCTACAGGTTCAGAGTAGCTCTGTTCAGCTCAATGGATGAAGAGAGCACCATATTCACTCCAAACTTATTCTGAGTAAAAAATGAATTTTTTGAGAACTTATAAGTGTATCTGTAATCAGTTTATGCATTAAAATTAATTTAAAAATTGGTCCTTGAAGAAATATGGCACCTTATGTAAGACCTTTTTTGTCTGAAATGATCTCAATAATGAGACAACACAGACTTTTTAAACTTTGTGCATAGTTATCTCAATGAAATCTTGTACATAGGCTACATGTGAAAAAATTAGATTGTAATCAAGATATTAATGACTGCAAATCGACAGACCTAGGTATACAGCTCACCATAATCTTTACTGGGGCCATTGTGACATCAGAAGTAAAACTATTAATTATCATCCTTCTTCTAGAAGTGTGTTGCTGTTCTCTTGGTTGTAATGAGTCGATGGTATGAGAGAGTAGGCTTGTATCAAAATTTCTTATTGGTAATTTGCCTGGACTTATTGGTAAATGACCTGTATATAATCTGTTATAATCATAATAATTTGTTAGTTAAACAGGTGACCTACAAGTAAACAGTCTCTTAGCACAATAGAAACGTTCTGAGATATCTGCTTCCTTCCCCTCTCCTCACACCGAATGGTATCTTTAGAATAGGGCCTATAATTAGACAACATACTTTAAAAAAAGCATTACAATTGCAAAGTTGTGTTCAGAAGTTAGGAAATGCCATAATTAAGGTTATCCAGGCAGCCTTAATTCTGCCCCCTTGTGCTTTGTCTATTAAGATGATAGTCTTAAATGACATAATTACATATTTTTCCATATGGGGCATCAGCAGATTTTCAGTGCAAGACCTTCAAAACCTCAGTCCAGATCTTTTCCACTTATGCTAACGGGATAATTGGTAGCCAGAGACAGTTGTGTTGGATAGTAGTGGGAAAATAGGGGTTGCTGAAGTTGGAAGCATTTAATTTGACTGGTGTAAACTCCTGAGTTTTTTTGAGTGATGGTTCCTATGCAGACTACCACCAAGCATACTCGTCCCCTAGTAATCTCCCATATCCCTTTTAGACCCATTCCTAATTCTGTTGATTTTTCAGACCCTGCCCAATTCTTTGCTCCCTTTCTGTATCCCCCATTTTGATCCCTCTTCTCTATCTCCTCTGCTCAGCCCCACATTGCTCTTCCTTTGGTCTCTACCTGTTGCTTTCACTGAGATAAGGTGTGTAAGGTAATATCTTTTATTGGACCAACTTCCATTGGTGATAGAGACAAGCTTTCCAGCTTATCCAGAGCTCTTCTTCAGGAGTTGTTTTCACTGCCATGTTCTCCTCTTATCAGGGTATCCTTCCTGGTTGGAAACCACAGTGACCTCTAGTGGCCAGCAGAAGGGACTGCAGCTTTTGGCCATAGGAGCAGACGTGTGTGTCCAGTAAAAACTGGACGGCTGGTACCCTACTCATTCTATTGGGAAAAGGGTTCTGGGTAGGAATGAGCTAGCTTGTAGATTGAGCAGTCCTGAGATAGGAACCCTAAGAGCAGCTGGAAAAGAAGATTGAGCATGGACTTTAATTTTTTGTTTATAAAATCTAAACCCCAGAACAGGATAAGGTTTTGACTCAACATTATGTGCTGGAAACTTCTTGTTTTAGAGCAAGTTGAAAGAGACCCCTATCTACTCACATTCTCTCTAGTAATTCTTTTTGCTTTAAAATTTAAAGGGCCATATTGTAGCTTTAAATTGTGAGCTGCATTGTAGGGAGCATGGAGGGGACAGTCTCCAACCAGAGGTTCTAGAGGGGGAGAGTTTGCAGCAGTGGGAACTCTGCCACTCTTCAAAGGATACCATATAAGTTCTCTCTACATCTTACAATTTTTAACTCATTCGAGTAGGCTCTTCACATTCCTACTCTAGAGATGTGCTGATGGTGTAGGTTGGAGCAGTGGGACCATTTAGTAGCTATACCTGTTGGAGTGCTCTCATGCCCCCTGTCTCTCCCCCTCGTGGGTCTGAACATTCAGAGGGCAGGACTATAAAAGAGAGGCATAGCATACTAATTTGCTTCAGTTCCTTCTAACTGGGTAGCAGAGAGTCCTACAACCTCTCTGAGTCAGTGATAGTTCCTGTGCTGTCACCTCACTGTGTTTAGGCTTTAGGTGTTAGGGTGGCTTTTTTTCTTTATTTGTTTCATTGCTGTATCTTGAATTTAAAAGCTGGAGGACCTTAAAATGGATATAGATTGCATTTACATTTATACACACTTTTAGGTTTCTGGGAGTGGATAAAATAGGGTGACCAGAGAGTAAGTATGAAACATCGGGACAGAGGGGGGATGGTAATGGGAGCGTATATAAGAAAAAGACCCAAAAATCTGGACTGTCCCTATAAAATCAGGATATCTGGTCACCCTAGGGTAAAGAAGCCTTATTCTTTAACATTTATATTAGGGGAGTGCCTAAAGGCAACAACTAAGTGCGGTTCCATTGTGTTAAGCACCATACAAATGTCTTTTGGGCAGGGACTGTCATTTATTATACTTTGCAGTCTAAAAGACGAGACCTAACAGGTGGATGAAACAAACAGCCAGACAAGGATGGGGGCGGGGAACACAGTAGCAAATATAATAGGATGTTTCAAAAAATTGGTTGGGGTGATTAGTTAAATAATCTCGGTTTTACTAACACATCTGTTCTCCACTAAAGGCTGCAAAATCCAATAAGAAGTCCATATACTTACAGAGCATTTTCCTGGGCCTCAGAAGGGCAGTTGCTTTGCCAGTATTTCCACATTTAAAGTATAACTTTGTCAAATTGTCTCTTTTTTGACGAGAGAATCTGTAGTGTGAATATCAGTTTCAGGATCGTTTTCTTGCTGTTGTCTTCACAAGAACTATTCTTACTTCAATTATCTACAGTATTTAGTTTCCTTTTTAGTTTTAAATAGATCCTTAGCTGTGGCTAGTTTGGTTTTCGCAATGGGATGCTTATGGGAGGCATTGGGGCCATTATTATTTTGAATTTAACTAGATAATTAAATACAAACATTTTTAAAATCTTCCCCTCTGCAAGGAAAATTACAGTAAGATCCCATTTCTGTACTTGCTTTGGTAATGACAGTTAACAGCTCTCAAAATATACATGCTCCAAAAACTACAAGATAATTTGTATTCCATAGCTTTCCTTAAATTTATGCCTGGGTCAATGTGTTACTTCAACATTTTCTGAAGAATTCCATTGGAAGTTTGAGTGACCAAAAGAAAGCATGCATTTTGCAAGCCACTATGAGAGGAATTCCCTTGAGGAATTTCACCATGCTTTAAACAATTTCCACCTCACCATCAACCTTAGCCTGGACCAGTTCACACAAGAGGTCCACTTACTAGACACTACAGTGCTAATAAGCGATGGTCACATAAACACCATCCTATACTGGAAACCTACTGACCTCTATACTTACCTACATCCTCTATCTTTGATCCAGACAACATCACACAATCCATTGTCTACAGCCAAGCTCTACAATGCAACTGCTTTTTGCTCCGATCCCTCAGGCAGAGACAAACACCTACAAGATCTCTATCAAGCGTTCTTAAAACTGCAGTGCTCACCTGCTGTAGTGAAGAAACAGATTGACAGAACCAGAAGGGTACCCAGAAGTCATCTACTACAAGACAGGCCCAACAAAGAAAGTAACAGAACCCCACTGGCCATCATGAACAGCCCCCAGCTAAAACTTCTCCAGCGCATCATCAAATATCTACGACAGGGATGGACAAACTATGGCCTGTGAGCCACATCTGGGCCATGGGCCCTTCCTGACCAGCCCCCGAGCTCCCGGCAAGGGAGGCTGCTCCGGCTCCTCCCCCGCCTTCCTCCCTCTCCCGTAGCCTCAGTGCGCTGTGCCGCCAGTGCTGCCGTCGCAGGGCTGGCTCTGGTCCTGAGCTCCTGCTGCTCTGAGCAACATGGTAAGGGGGCTGGGCTGTGAGCTCTGACAGGGCAGCCTGTCTCGCTCTGGTGGGACTGAGTGGTGTGGTAAGGGGGTCGGGGCCGAGCTGGGCTGGGGCCTTGGATAAAGGGCAGGGAGTTCTGGGGGTGTGTGTATGGCGGATGGGGTCGAGGCAGTCCGGGGACAGGGAGCAGAGGGGCTTGGGTGGGGGATGGAGTTCTGGGGCAGCAGTTAGGGTGGGGGGGTCTCAGGTGGGAGTGGTCAGGGGAAAAGAAGCAGGGGAGCTTAGATGGGGGTGTGGTCCCGGGGGGTGGTTAGGGGCGAGGGGGTGTCTCAGGAGAGAGAGGTCATGGGACAAGGAGCAGGGGAGGTTGGATGGGTTGAGGGTCTGAGAGGGGTGGGAAGTGGGAGGGGATCAGATAGGGAAGCCTGGCCCCGCCCCCTATCTTACCCAGCCCTCCATACAATTTTTAACCTCATTGTGGCTCTTGGGTCAAAAAGTTTGCCCATGCCTGATCTACAGTCTGTCTTGAAGGATGATCCTGCATTCTCACAGACCTTGGGAGACAGGCCAGTCCTTGCTTACAGACAGCCCCCTAACCTGAAGCAACTATACACCACACAACAAAAACACCAACCCAGGAACCAAACCTTGCAATAAATTCCAGTGCCATCTCTGTCCACATATCTGTTCAAGGGACACCATCATAGGACCTAACCACATTAGCCACACCATTAGGGGCTCATTCACATGCACATCTACCAATATGATGTATGCCATCATGTACCAGCAATGCCCTTCTGACGTTTATCTTAGCCAAACTGTCTATCTCTATGCAAAAGAACCAAATGGACACAAATTTGACTCCAGGAATTATAATACTTCAACCTCCCTGGTCACTCAATAGCAGACCTAAAAGTGGCAATTCTTCAAAAAAAAAAAAAACCCTTCAAAAACAGACTCCAACATGAAACTGCAGAACTGGAATTAATTTGCAAACTGGACACCATCAAATTAGGCCTAAATAAAGACTGGGAGTGGTTGGATGATTACAAAACTTAAACTTAATTTTCCCCGTACTAATTTCCCGCTACTGTTACTCACACCTTCTTGTCAACTGTTTGAAATGATCACTCTCATTACCACTACAAAACTTGTATTTCCTCCCTGGGTATCCTGCTTTAATTGAATTGTCTCATTAGGTTAGACTGACCTCATGCTTGGTAAGGCAACTCCCATCTTTTCATGTATTTATACCTGCTCCGGTATTTTCCACTCCGTGCATCTTATGAAGTGGGTTCTAGCCCACAAAAGCTTATGCCCAAATAAATTTTAGTCTCTAAAGTGCCACAGGGACTCCTCATTGTTTTTGATGATACAAACTAATATGGCTACCACTCTTTAACTGTCTCATCATTCTTGAGTTACATACAAACAGGTTCCCATAGGGCCAACATGGTATATGCAGGAATTAATTCTCTGCTCCTGCCATTACGTGAACAGTGATGATGAAAGCAGAGAAAAGGCCTTGGGAGGTAAACCATGCAGTGATTTACTCTTTATTTTTGACAGTACGTTGGCTGCTTTGTGAAAACCAGAGGTGCAAAGTGCTCTTTATTTTGAAAAATCACAGCGAGTGGCTGAGACAGATGCTCTTTAGAAAGACATTCAGTGATATGACATTCAAGTAGTCAAATGTTTTTCTGCTTACCAACATATTGCTTGTTATATGATTCTATTTCGCTAATTTTGTGAGATCTTATTTGATTGATAAGTGATAGTTTCTCAGAATAGTCATGATTGGTGTGACTCTACATCCTCTGCTCCTTTTTACTACTTCATAATCTTTCTCTTAATAAGTGCTTTCTTCTATCCCCACCTCTGTTGCTCTATGAAAAACTAATCATTGGGTGATTATCACTCTTCATGTTTCCTCTAATTTCATTTGCATTGTGTAGCCTGATTATTGGTTGAATTCTCTTAAATAGCTTGTTTTATTTTTTAATTTAAAACCAAATACTTGATCCAATTTTTTATCAAATTTTTAAAATTATTTTGTCAGTCTAATGTCATCCTATACACCACAGCAAGGTTAGAAGGTAAACAAACATACCCAAAAGAATAAAGTATGAACTTTAAAGTTAGATAACACATTTTTAAAAAAACTCCACAGTAGTGCAGCTTTCATCATTGCAAAGTTAAGCACTGAAAAGTGATGAAATTTGTAGAATCATAGTCTTTAAGGCTAGAAGGGACTATTAGGTCATCCTGTCTGACTTGTATGTCTCAGGGCATTAAATTTCACCTGTGCTCAAGCCAATAACTTCTGTTTAACTAAGCCGTAACTGGTGTCTTGGGTAAAGCATATCTTCTAGAAAGCCATCCAGTCTCGACTGAAGATACCAAGAGAATCTATCTCCTCTAGTCATTTGTTCCGATGATTAATCATCCACACTTACAATGCATGCCTTATTGCTAATTTAAATTTGTCTGGCTTCAACTTCCAGCCACTGATTCTTGTGATAACTTTCTCTGCTAGATAAAAGAGCCCTTTATTGCCTGGTATTTTCCTCCCCATGAAGGTACTTGATCAACTGAACAGATTGACTTCCTTAAGACTCTCACTATAAGAGATTTTTTCCCCAGCCAAGTCACTTCTGAATCATTTTTATGGCTCTTCTCTGCACATATTAAAGTTGCTGGGCTGCTCTTCACATTTGACAGAAAAATCAGAAAGACATCCCAGGCAAGAAGAGAAAGAAAAAGGACCTGAAACAAATGTCAGTCAGTCCCGGCCCGCCTCCCTTCAAGGCACTGAATTAGTGTTCAGCAGCACTGATTTGCTTCCTCCACACGTCTTAACTGTGAGCAGCTGAAGCAGTCTGTTTACTCTGTAATAACCGAACTTGTGTCTTCAGGACTACACCTTTATTTAGTCTTTCTTTTAAATAACCCCCTAAGGGCTTCAGAAATGTGTCTTGCGTGCCAGTCATACCATGTTTGGTGCCCTCTCTTTCTGGATGAGCCCCACTCTGGTACATGTTATGCAGCATGCCACATCTTTACTCTCTAGCCTCGGAGAGAAAAAGAGACTTGAGGTTACAGCCTGATCTGGCTTGTCAATGCTGAAAGCCTGATATTTTGCCAGACCTGTTTCCAGTATTAAGATTTGCCTCCATGTTGAGGTGGTCTTCTGAAGACCCCAAGAAGCACCTCTTCCTTTGAGCCTCAGTGCCACCTTCTATCAGAGTCAAGACTGGGATCTCCTGGCACCATACTGGGAGCAAATCTCTTAGCCGGCACCACCAGTATCTATCAAGTCTACTACAGTGAAATCAGTCATTAAGCCAGCACTGCCTAATACCTTTGATGCCAGCTTAGGAGGGTTCCACCCTGGTGCTCACTCTTTGCTGGCTCCAGTGCTTACACCAGAAGTGCATTTGTGCCAAAGGGGTATAAAGAAAGTGGAAGTTCTACTGCTCAAATACTCTTTACTGTGCAAGACAGGAATGTTTAGGAGCCCCTCAGACATCACAGCTGTCATCTCTTTTCCACACACCTCTGGTGTTGGACTCAGCATCAATCAGCGTGGTCACATCACGAATTTGGATTCCTATTTTCCTTCAAGATCTGTTCCTGACTGGAGAACTATTGTTAGAGTCATAGAATATCAGGGTTGGAAGAGATGGCAGGAGGCCATTTAGTCCAACCCCCTGATCAATGCAGGACCTAATCCCCAACTAAATCATTGTCGAGGCTGCTGATCACTCTATCTCCTTTTCTATTTCCTGACTGTGCTTACAACTACATCTCCTGTTTCAATTCCAGGTCCTCTCAGACAGCCTTCAACACCTCTGATAATGGATTTGGAAGGATCCCTGAATCATCATCAGGACACTAAGCTTCTTCCCTTTCCTCAGATTCACACTTGATGGAACGACATTTTGTAGGGTCTGCTGCAGCTGCTTATGTGGCCCTATATATAGGACTCTATATAGGCCCTCTTGGAAGCCATAAGATGTGCTCCAGCTATTACCCCAGCACCAACCTCAGTGACAGTAACAGATACACCTTCCAGTAGTGGGCCCTTCTTTGGCATGGATTCCATTACCAATGTCAATTCCACATCCAGAGCTGGTACACCTTCATTTTTGATGCTGATGCCAGCACCAGATCACTCAAAAAAAATTGCAAGAATCTTTTACGGGGAAGGCATTAGGAAACCTAAATCTAGGCATGACTTTGAACTCTAGGCAACACTATTAAATCCCCCTATAATTCAGCCCCAAATAGCTTTGATGCTTACATTGGTCCCCATGCTCCTTTCCACTCAGGACAGTAAGGTGGGAGAAGATGGGAGCCCCTGTGGCAGGTCTTCCCCTTTCTACATAGGGTTCTAGTCCTTCTGGAAAGGAACTAGGCACGGTGTGTCTGGGGTGAAGGAGGAGCTTGATTTCTCCCATCTTCTTCCAACCCATGGGAGAAGACTGTACAAGGCACACTGCTGGCTCTTCCTCTACACTAGAATTCTCCCTCTATTTTGAGGAAGATTATGAGCGGAGCAGTCACTTTTGGGGGAGACCCTGGCAGGAGAACTCCAGCAAGAAACAGTTTGCCTAGTGGTTAGATGAGTGCAGAGGCCAGGGACTCTGTAGATGATGCTCCTTGTATCAAGAATCTCAAGATTCTTAGGCTTCGGAAGGTGAGATTCCTGGTCTCTTGTTTCTCTCCTGCCACCCTCCGAATAAGTATTGCAAGGAAATACTACAGGTTTAAATCCCGGAGTTTTCACTCACCTATGTCACAGTAACTTGTAGAGGAGAGAATTGAACTTGCTGTGCTATAATTTGATGAGCAATCTTAATAGTTATCTTTATTTTAAAATTTATCTGCTTTTAAATTTATACCATGTTAAGTGCTTTCGGGAGAACAAAGTACATTCTGCAGCAGGACCTGCATCTTACTGTGCCTTATAAAGTAATGGCCCACCTCTAACCTCTGGGAATTAGAGGATCTGGGGCAAAACTTTAAATGGAGAAGTTAGTAGAATAGAATTATTCAGAGCATCTTCAGCAGGCCAACCTTTGAAGAAAATGAAGGCAGTGTTTTTTGAAAAGTATGTGTATGAAATTTAAAATAGGATTTCTGAATTTTTTGCAAGAGGTCAAAGCAGTACTATACACTTCTGTTCAAAGCAAAGAAATTTAAGTAGTATTCTCCCCCAATGGAAATGTTGAATGGAAAGGGGCAATGACAGCTTAAAAGCTAAGCAATGTGATTAAAAAAACACTGACTAATGCTTCATTTAAATGCAGAAACACTAAATGGGCATTTTGACTGCAGTGTACTGCCTGAATTATTAAATATCTTAGCAATGAGAATGAGCCAAATTTTGGCAGGCTGCTTCAAAACCTTGTGCAGAGCTTGCCTTTTCCTTAATTGCTGATCTTTCTCTAATGAAAACTTCAAATGGTTCGAATTTAAGTCACATGAAGAGATCCATTTTCTAACAAGTCTCTCTCTCTCTCTCCAGTGGTCATCCAGTGCTCTCCAAGGCGGCATGGTCCTCTGCACTGAATGCCTGCCAATTTCTCTGCCAGATCTTTGAATTTGACTCAATGAAAGCAGGATGGAAAAGATCCCCCGGAAGACCTAAAACACGATGGCTGGATGACAGCAGATCCCTGTCCGTCTCAAGCATTCTGCCCCTTGGCTCAGGATAGAATATTATGGAGGTGCATAACATGTTCAGTGGAACTATATACTGTCCATCCAACAGCATGGGAACTAACCTGTTCTAAGGAAAAAAAGAGTAGATTTGATTAATTTTGGTTTGCTTAAACAACAGTATTTAGGTTAACAAATTGAAATTAATAGAATGTCCCTGAAACAGCATTTCAGGAACTACAGAAACTGGCAGAGGGACAATCCTACCCTAGCTGTTTTCCTTAACAAAATGCCCCTGTAACCGGGCCCTTGTCCGGTTCTCCCCACAAAAACTCCTGGAGACCAATTAAAGTGCAGCACCCGTGTCCTTTATTGCTTTTGTCTGTCCCCACCACCTACTATTTACAGATATATACAGACCAACAGAGAGATCGCTAGCTTCTTTATCAGCAGGGATCTAGAGCCTCACACTCTTCCCTTTCCTGTCTCTCCCTTCTCCCTAGCCTCTCTTGTCTCTCTGGTCTCCCCACTCTGCTTCCTGCTTGCCAGCTTTTATAGCAGGCTGGCTACTCAGGCCTACAGGTGTATCCCCTCAAGCAATTAGGGCGTGGCCTCCCAGCCAGGCCCAGCTAGTACCTTTTCTCCATGGGTCCAGGTGAACAGGGGCCTGGCTTGGTTCTCTTAGTCAGCACCCTGTTACAGCCCCTTTTGCCTGGGAGAGTATAGAAAGTGCTGAGAATCAAGAGGGTTTGAATTCTATTGCATTTCTTCTATTGACTGGGCCTAATAACCCTCTGTTCTTCACAGCCTTTACTGAGGGAAGCCCTGCACCAGCCCTCTGTGTTGACCAAATATAGTTGCACCCACCTTACAGATTGGATAAATGAGGCACTAAAGGTCTAACTACAACAAAGCATTCTATGTTTCATCCCCTTAGTACACCTCACATCCATGGACAAGGCATCCATTGATGCACAAGTATTCCCACCACCACTGTGATTACACTTGCTCTGAACAAGTTTTGTCAGTTTTATAGCCTGCATTGTTACAAAGCCAATATAGACACACACACAAAAAGAAAAGTGTTGCCTTGGCAAAGTTAGTTCTCCTGGTGCTGATTCACAGGAAATTTTTCCCTTTGGGTTTTCAACAATATAACACTTTTTAAAAATAAAATGTAAACCTTTGCTTTACAATAAACATTTCTAGATTTCAGCATTTATTAGTAGTATTATACCATAGTACCTAGGAACCTTAGTCATGGACCAGGGCCCCATTTTCCTGGGCAATGTTCAAATGATTTGTATTTGCATATGCAATGTGAGTCGGAGGGCATAGGGATGAGGTTGTGTTTACCCTAGTACTTTCCTCAAAATTTCCTACCATTGCACTTGTGCAGCTCTGCCAGTGACAGCAATACTGGTACACACCAGCACTCCCCTCACTGACCTTTTAAGCATTCTGTTCAGTGCAGGTCGAGACAATACTGTGACTTTAAAATGCTGGCAGCTACTGGACCCCTGCCTATGCTAGTGTACTTGTTGCTAAAGATGCTTCCTTATGGTACAGAAGGAAGTGTAATGTACACAGATCTATTGATTTCAGTGGGAGCTGCTGGGTTCTCCACATCTCTGGATATGACTCCACTTATTCAGGTACTTAAATGTGGATTTAGTTGCCTAGCTTTAGGTGTCAAGTTTGTCCCATGTGTAAGGTGCTTTGAGGTAAGCACAAAGTGTTATTACATTGTACTCCAGAGGAACATGGTCTATTTGAAACCACTCTTTAAGCCCTGGTCTACATTTAGGGGTAGGATGTTGATCTAAGATACGCAACTTCAGTTATGAGAATAGCGTAGCTGAAGTCGACATACTTAGATCGACTTATTGCAGCGTCTTCATGGCGCTGAGTCGACTGCTGCTGCTCCCCTGTTGACTCTGCCTGCGCCTCTCGTGGCAGTGGAGTACCGGAGTCAATGGGAGAATGCTCCCTTAGACTAGACGTGATAAATCAACACTCGATAGATCAATCACTACCTGCTGATTCAGTGGGTAGTGTGTAGACATACCCTCAGTAAGCCAATGTTAATGGCTTATTGAGTGTTAGTGAATTGTAATGACTGCTCCTTATCTGCTCTGATTTAGGCTTACATTTAGGTAGTGGGTAGTTGAATAGTGACTAATCAGATGGTAAATAATCAGCGACCCATGTATTAAAAGTCAGAATTTACATGTTCATGTCTAAGGGGTATATTTTCTTCACCAAGGATGGCATCATTCTGGTGATGTCTACCAAAATGATTCCCCATTATGGACTTTACATGCGCTATTCACAATCATTTACAAACTTCTAGAGTTTTGAAAGTTTGGAGAATGAAGCTGCTTCTTTTGAGCTTTTTCGTCCTGTCCGCTCCCCTTCCATTTTTTAAAGGGAATCAAAACTAACCTAGCTCCTAGGAAAATAAAGGCAAAAACCTAAATTTGTATAACTGGAAGATTTTTCAGTTAAGCACTGAAGTCGGGGAATTTCAAAGGCTGAATGCAGTAGCTTACTTCTTCCCTGATGTATTTGTGTGTGTGTTTGTGTACATTACCAGATAGGGTGACCAGAGGACCTGTATTTAAAGGGGCAGTCCTGTATTTAAGTACGCCTGCAGGTGCCTCAACATTGTCCTGTATTTTCTGTATCTTCTCCCCGCCCCCATCGGTACTGGCACATCCTGCTTCTGGCTGGATCCTGGTTCACCAGCCCACCAGTGTGCAAGGCTGGTGGTAAGGTGAAGATACAGTACATGGAGCCAGCCACCCTCTGTGCTGGTCAGTCAGGGGAGTCCCCGCTGCTTGCCGGCTCTCGGCCAGCAGGGCCCCAACCCCATCCCATTTCCGGCCAGAACTGGCTCTATGCCACCCCCTAGTCTCCTCCCTGTGTGGCTGAAAGAGAAGAGATGAGCTCTGTAAAGACACAGGCTAGGTCATTCCCTCTTCCCCACCACACCTGGAAGCTGCTCCTATCCCTGCTCTCTTGCATAGTGCTGAAAAGCCACTGCTGGCCACATTCTGGTGTTAACCCTGGAAGAAATCTGGGGAGGCAGGCTATGTGACCCTGCGTGCCCCCAAACTCTCCCCCCACATGTTGCCTCGGGAAGACACAGTTCCAGATACCAGGAGAGTCAGGTCCATCTCGGGAGTCCACCCAGGCGTGGAGAGTGCCAGACAGGAGGGGGGTGTCAGTCAGTCATATCCTCCCCTGCCTCCTCTGGTGAAAGAAGTGTGTGGGAGAGTGTGTGTGTGTGTGCGTGTATGTGTCACCTCTCCCTGTGTGAACCTAAAGCCTGAAAAATAAGATAAATAAAAAGAATCCAGCTACACAGTATTTCTTTTTAATGGGCTCAGTCAACTTGATATTAATTTGAACATTTGAATTGTTCAATTAATTATTGTTGAATTGGCTTGAATACAAATAATTTTAGCAGGTGTCCCATATTCAGCATAGGGAAATATGGTTACTCTAAGAATAATCATCTTATTTGCAAAAGTTTAATATTGTTTTCTATAATTCTAGATATACATATGTAGTATCTTGCTATTCTGTGTATGCTAGTCAATCCATGAGTCCTCTGTAAGACAAATAGAAAAGCAATCCTACGTAGGGTATGTCTTCACTAGCCACCGGATCGGTGAGTAGTGATCGATTTTTTAACGATCGATTTCTCGCATCTCGATAAGACGCGAGAAATCGATCGCTAGCGGCGCCCCTGTCAACTCCGTAACTCCAGCTTGCCGCGAGGCACAAGCTGGAGTCGACGAGGGAGTGCGCCGCTGCCTGCCACCGCCATGAGGACGGCAGGTAAGTCGGCTGAAGGTACGCCAACTTCAGCTATGTGATAGGCAACTTCAGCTAAGTGAATCTTCAGTCGATCCCCCCCCTCCCCCCAGTGAAGACCAGCCCTTAGACAATGAACTACAGATGACAAGTGATTTTACTACTTTAATACATTTTTCTGTAACAATATGAATACTGGATACAATTAAATATTTAAAAGATGTAAAGTAACCTCAAGGAGTCTACTTAGTGCTTTGTGTTTATCTTCAAAGGTTTTAAAAATTTGAAAAGGCACATGTACATTGTTTGTGTTCCTTGTACTTGAATGAGAATTGAACAGTTTTTAGTTCTATGTAGATTGATACATAGGCACACTGAAAGTTTCATAACTGTATAATCAACCTTTGAGTATGTTATAAAGGATGAATTTTGAATAACAAATTTGGATTAGGATAAAATTTGGGAATTTTGGATTAATAGTCAATTTTTTAAACTCACATAATTGTGTAACTTATATTAGTGTGTCCGTAAAGATTTACCTGCTGGTGAGGTAGCTATTCCTATCCTTACTTTACAAAGGGGAAAACTGAGGCACAAAGAGAGTAAGGCCAACATTCTCAAACTGGAAGTTAGTGGGAGCTGAGTTTGGTCAGAAACTCTGGAAAAGTCACTTATGTAAGTGTCTAGATACAGATTTTGAGGGCCAAGTTTGACAATTGTTTTGTGTGGCTTGATTAAGAACAGAGAGGGAGTTAGAGCTGGGACCAGTCTTTTACTCTAGTCCACTACCAGACCATCCTGTCTCCAAGGCTATTGATTTGCTCCTCCTTGTGGCCAAAAGTCATGCTGGCAGCTCAAAAGCAGAGCTCGCTCAGCAGTGTCTTGCTGATTGCTAGGGAAGTTGTCCTCTGACAGCTGTGGGGACAGTGACTGAGCTGGGGCTGTCCCAGAAATCAAGTGACCTATAGCTCTGCTTTTTGTGAAGCCAGAGGTTTATCTTGAGCTGATATACTGGAGAATGTGAATAAGATTTTTTCAAAGGAAAAATTCCTGAGGTTTTTAACTGTAGAAATCATTTTTATTGGTTGTATCTGTTTACATTGTCAAGACTATTATTCTGTGGAAGAGAATTACAATGTTCGTTGTTTTGAAATGAACGCTGTGAGTGTTCTGTACTTTTCTAGAACTCCCAAGTACGGTAGGGCTGCGGGCTTCATGGGTTTCAAAGTCTGGCATTTTATTTTATTTTATTTTATTTTATTTTTCTTATGACAATGGCTCAAGCCACTGGCTTTATGGTCACTTCAGCTCTCTTTGTTTATCATGAACATACAGGTTAAAACTTTCACAGCTAACTACTATGGGGCCTGATTTTGTCACCTGTAGTAACGCTTTCTGTGAGTAGCCCCATCGAACTCGATGTGACAAGACACTCCTCCGTGTAAAGATGGCAGAATCTGCCCCATAGAATTTCTTTTTACTTTCCCCCTAATCTCAGACTTATAGGTTTCTTCTTCTCCCCTTCTGCATGCAGGTAGGTAGATCTTTCCACTAGCTGAATTTTTGGCACCCTGTCTTGGGGCAACCTGACTCCAAAGCCCCACTCTTTCTGTTAAATGGCAAGGTAGTCCTGGGTTCTCCCTCTACACATAAAATGTACTAAAGTGCTGAAAAGGGCTCTATTTGTCTCCAATTTTCCTTCTTAGTGTTTCATTTCCACCCCAGATCTATAGATTTTGACCACTGAGGACTAGAACATTCCTTGAAATGTTGAAATTGATTGGATGTGGCATTCAGAAATTACGGTTACATACAGAGAGACCTCAAAATACTGTTGAGCTGAGTGCATGAGTTTCGCAAACTCCGCTAACAAGACTTATTGTCACTGGGTGAAAAAGGACTAACCTCAGTTCAAGTCTCCCATCCCTTTTACTGGTGCTATGGGGGCAGCACTACAAATTGTCTGATTTGTAGAGGGTGATTTTTTGGGGGAGGCTGAAGTCCACAGGAGAGTCACGGGACTGTCTTTAACCTGAAACTTTGGAGTTTTGTGTTTTCTTTCTGATTATGTTAACTTAGTTTGCTCTGCTGGCTGCAAATATAGGTATGTTTGGAGATCTTTTGGCATAGTCATTCCATTTCCAGTTTGTGTGTCTATTATATAGTGTGTGACACTATACTAATTTGTGTTTAATTATTGCTTTTTAACTCTAGAAGAATGAGCATGGTAAACTATTGTACAGAAATCCTGGAATAACTAGGAGTTTTAACTTGATTACTGAAAGATAAATTACAGCCTTTGCTATTTCATGAAGCAGAATTTATACAATTTCAGAGCCACGAGAATATTTTCTGTGTGATTATATGAACTACATAATGAGCCACATTTTAAAGTACAAATACTATTAAAGTCAATACATTTTAAAATATAAATTCGACTAATTTGTAAATTAATATTGTATACAGCACGCTTCAGAGATTGTGATCTGAAATGTAAAATTAAGTAGCTATTGTATTTTGCCTCTACTTTTTTTTTTTTTTTTTTTACAGATATACACATGCTATTTAATGTTATATATCTTCAAGGAATGTAACCCTAGTTTTTTGAACTGAGTGGTGACTTTGTCTGCGTGTCAGTTTTCAGGTGCCTCACCTGAGCCACGTAAAAATGGTGAATGCTCAGCACTTTCCGAAAAGCAGGCCTCAAATCACTTGCCACTGAAGAGTGAAAGGTCTAATTTTTAGTATCCCAGTAGCCCCTAGCTACAATACATATAACAGAAATCAAACAAAATGTACAGATACGTCCTGTAGTTGCATTAAGATACATGGCTTGTTAGGTTTCAAGCTATAATTTGGCATTGTAAGGGACTTAGGGTGACCAGATGTCCCGATTTTTGGAGCTTTTTCTTACATGGGCTTCTATTACCCCCCACTGCCGTCCTGATTTTTCACACTTGCTATCTGGTCACCCTAAAGGGACTACTCACATATTTAAGATTTTGCTGTAGCGTTGCCAACTTTCTAATTGCACAAAATTGAACACCATTGCCCCACGCTGTCCCGCCCCTTCTCTAAGGTCCCACCCCCCGTCACTTCAGCCCCCCTCCCTCTGGTGTTTCCTCTCCCCCATCCTCAGTCACTTTCATTGGGCTGGGACAGGGGTTTTGGGTACGAGAGGGAGTGAGGGCTCCAGCTGGGGGTGTAGGCTCTGGGGTGGGGGCAGAAATGAGGGGTTCAGGGTGCAGCAGGGGGCTCTAGGGTAGGGCCAAGGGGTTTGGAGTGCAAAAGTAGGCTAAGGGCTGGGGCAGGGGATTGGGGTGTGGGAGAGGGTGCAGGCTCCTGCTGGGGGTATGAGCTCTGGGAGAGAGCTGGAATGAGTGGTTTGGGGTACAGGAGGGAGCTCAGGGCTCGGGTAGGGGGTCGGGTGTGGGAGGAGGTGAAAGTGAAGGTGAAGGCTCTGAGAGGGAAATACAGATTGTGGTTATATTTTGAAAGGTAAGAGATGCCAAAAAGTTTCCTAGTTTCTAGTAACTGAAACAGTGATCACACTACTTCTTCAAAGATAAATATATGAAAGATCCAGATTTTTGACGCAAATTTCTTAGGATGGAATTCCTCCACACACACAGCTCTTGTGTTTGACTGCAGTGCGGGGGAGGGGAGGAGGAGATAAGGAGTCCTTGCCCTGATCCAGCATTAGGGTGCAAGGCTGCTTTGCAGTCCCCTGTGACTTCTTTTGTTAGTGAATGGAGCTGCAACTCCTTCATGCTTGTTTCACAGAGCACTGGAACTTCTGGATTCAATGATCCACAGCCTCTCTCTTGGCCTGTCCTCAAAACAGTCTTCTGTGCTGGCCCTGCATAGATCAGTGCACAATCCTAATTTGACAAATTACAGGTACAGAGGCAGGTACAGAGTCAGTTCCATGTGGCTGCTCAGCCAGTATCCACTCCCCATCCAGTGCAGTCCTTATTGAATCTCCTTGCTTCAGCCTTTTAAATATAATATTAAGTTGATTTGGCAGCTGCCAAATGGATGGCCAAGATGATTCTATGGTTTTTAAAATGATGCTGCACTCTTGAGCAATCAAGACTTTCAGTTTAGAGGCCCCACTCTCTCATATCCTTCAGTAAAAGGAATATCTGAGAGTAATATGTTTTGTACTATTTCCTTGCTTTGTAGAAGGCAATTGAGCTTAAAGTTAAATCACAAGGACATAACAGAGAGCCCACAGGAAGCATCAACCACTCATTCAGCTAAAAAATAGTCAAAACTTTTAATGAATTGAATTATATACAAGATAATGAGAATTATAGGACTTTGACACCTTTATTATTTACAGAATGCAATCCTGATGAAAAAGCTTTTCAAATAGAATCGTGTACATTATGGCCATATTACAACAGCAATTAAAATTATTACTTGCTTACCCCTGTAACGCAATGGAGTATTCAGTAGATGTTTATCAGATACATTATTAGAATGCTTTGTAAGGGACATATCAATGTATGTGTAGCTATGCTAACAGAAATTCCATTGATAGAACTGTGGGGAGAATGCTTGTAGCACTTAGCTGCATTTTTTTAATTCAAGCCAGTCAGGAATACTAAATTACTATAGTTGACAAAAAACAACAATGGGGAACTGATAATCAGGGATGGTGAAATTCAAAGCAGCACTGTATGAACTAGTGAAAATAATACCTGGAAAGTCCCTGCTGTACAACATCACTGAAAATGCCCACCTCTTAAGTATTTTCCAGTAATATAGTCAGAATGGAAGTCTGACACTAAGAAACCACATTAATCCTGTAACATTTGTGTCCTAAGAACCATAGATCTGTTGCTGTTTCCTATAGAGTATTTAGCTTCTAAAATTTATAATTTTGAGTATAAAATTTATAGTTTTGAGTATAAAATTATGATTGATTGAAAGCCATAGATATACTGAGTAGAGAAGTCCTCATTCTGAAAGAAGTACTTTTTAGAAGACTTGGTCAGTAAAATACGTTTCATTTAGAAAAAAATGTTGTAGAATATCTTTGAATGCTGTGCTTGTAGTAGGGCTGCCAGTTTTGATTGGATGTATTGCTGGAGATTTCATCACATGACATCTTTAATTAAAGATTAAACTTTAATTCCTGGGGTCTCCGGGTTAATCCTGAAGGGTTGCAACCCTAGCTTATAGCCAGTCAGCGTTCAAATGAGATTTACCTCATAGAAAACATGGTGTGGAAAGTAAGTGTCAGGAAGTAGGAGGGATGTCTGCAGTTTGGATGGTTGACTACAGAATAGTGCTCTGCAAGTCCAGGAGATCAGGCAAAATTGTGTAATCTGTCACTCCCCTCTCAGTATCTCTATTATTCATTTGTTGTGATTTCAGTCCTCAAGAGACATATTTTATCTATGTAATAGAACAGTTACAACTATGGTATCTATAAGGTGCCACTGGACTCCTTTTGTGGATACAGACTAACATGGATACCTCTCTGATACTTGGCCTCATGCAAGGCATTGAATTTAGCTATATGAAGTGGAAATCCATCAACTTCATGAAAAAAAATCACACCGATATAGACAGACATCATCTTCCTCCAAGTACAAACAGATGGACATCTTACCAAATGGACTGAAGGTAAAAAATCCCTTGCAGTCGACATACTACACTGAATATGGTGAGAGATTGTACCACACATTCTCAAAGAAACTGAGGAATCACCTGATAAACATCCTGTATAGCAAACAGGAGAAGATCAAGACTGAACTCTCAAAACTGGAGACTCACATATAAAACCAACCTTCCACACAAACTTCTCCATGGCTGGACTTTACAAAAACTAGATGAGCCATTTACAATGCACACTTTACTTCTCTACAGAGGAAAAAGGACAGTAAACTATCTAAACTCCTACATGACACAGGAGGCTACAACAGTGGCACCCTTAACTCACCCAATAATATTGTTAATCTATCCAACCACACACTTAGCCCGGCAAAAGAGTCTGTCCTATCTCGGGGACTATCTTTCTGCTGCACCACCCCCATGCACGTGATACGTTCTTCGGTGATCTGGAAGCCTAGTTTCGACGTTTATGACTCAAGGAATATTTTCAGCATGCCACTGAACAGTGCACTGACCCACAGGAACACTACAAGTAGTAGAATTCTGCGTGGACTACTCCTGACGGTCGAAATGACAGACTGAACTTCTATATAGAACTTCCGTAGACGTGCATAGGCTGAAATTGTGAACAAACAGCATCACTTGCCTCATAACCTCAGCCTTATAGAACGCAATGCCATCCACAGCCTCAGAAACAACTCTGACATTATAATCAAAGGGGCTGTGTAATGGGGTGGTCACCCCCCTCCGGCCCTGAAAGGGTTAAAAAAGCTCCGGGAAACGGCTGCCCCAGGTAAGCAATAGGGTAGGCCGATTGGGGAAGCAGCCACAGCTGGGCCACACCTCAATCAGGTCATACCTCGCCCTGTTATAAGGGCCCAGGGAGGAGCTGGGTCAGTCTGTCTTTATCTAGAGGTGGAGAGAAAAGGACCTAACTGCCTGGGATCACGGTATCAGAGGTACAGAAGTTCTGGGGAAAGGCAAGAGGAGCTCCAGCCTTTGCATCCTGCATCCTTTGGTTCAGCAGTCCTACAGATCTAGTGCCAGGTATTGCCTCGCTCCCTCCTCAATAATTACTGCTTAGGAATCATCCACAGTGAATACCCAAAGGGACCAGCCCTTGAAGATAGTAGTTACTTACCTTTATAGTATACCTTCTCTGAAATGTGTGGTCTAAGATGCGGGGTGCTCTAAGTTATGTCACTCGCGATCTGCCCTCCTTCCCCTTTGCTTCAGATTCTCATATGATTTAAGGTAGAGTCAGAAGTGAAAGGGCAGTTGGTCCACATTGCCACTGATGTCCTTGTGCTGCCGCACATGGAGATGTAGTGCACAGGCGCAGACCTATGGACTCTGCTATTGAAGAATCTCAGGTGCCCTGAGTGAATGTGCACCACAGTAAATACCCATTGGGACCATATATCATGAAGAATTCTGTTACTGTTAGGTAAGCAGTCTTCCTTTTAGCCAAACACAAGTTATTGGGCTTATTACAGGACTCACTCCACATGGACTCCTCCTGAGGGTCGAAATGACAGTCTGGACCTATACATAGAATGCTTCCGCCGACGTGCACAGGCAGAAATTGTGGAAAAACAACATCGCCTGCCTCACAACCTAAGTTGTGCAGAACGCAATGCCATTCACAGCCTCAGAAACAACCCTGACATCATAATCAAAGAGGCTGATAAAGGAGGTGCTGTTTTCATCATGGACAGGTCTGACTACCAAAAGGAGCCTACCAGACAACTCTCCAACACCAATTTCTACAGGCCACTTCCCTCAGATCTCACTGAGGAATATACTAAGAAACTGCACCATCTACTCAGGACACTCCCTACAGTAACACAGGAACAAATTAACATACCCTTAGAGCCCCGACCGGGGGTATTTTGTCTATTACCCAAGATCCACAAACCTGGAAATCCTGGATGCCCCATCATCTCAGGCATTGGCACTCTCACTGAAGGACTACCTGATTATGTGAACGCTTTACTCAGACCCTACGCCACCAGCACTCCCAGCTATCTCCGTGACACCACCGACTTCCTGAGAAAACTACAATGCATTGCTGATCTTCCAGAAAACACCATCCTAGCCACCATGGATGTAGAGGCTCTCTACACAAACATCCCACACAGAGATGGAATACAAGCTATCAGGAATAGTATCCCTGATGATGACACAGCACAAGTGGTTGCTAAGCTCTGTGACTTTATCCTCACACACAATTATTTCAAATTTGGTGACAATATATACCTCCAGACCAGTGGCACTGCTATGGGCACCCGCATGGCCCCACAGTATGCCAACATCTTTATGGCTGACCTGGAACAACGCTTCCTCAACTCTCGTTCACTCACGCCCCTTCTCTATCTACGCTACATTGATGACATCTTCATCATCTGGACCCATGGGAAAGAAACTCTGGAAAAATTCCACTATGATTTCAGCACCCCACCATCCACCTCAGCCTGGACCAGTCTACACAGGAGGTCCG
>ML677351.1:32016369-32109220 GCA_007922305.1 Dermatemys mawii
GTGTAGACTGGTCCAGGCTGAGGTGGATGGTGGGGTGGAAGCTGTTGAAATCGTGGTGGAATTCTTCTAGAGTTTCTTTCCCATGGGTCCAGATGATGAAGATGTCATCAATGTAGCGTAGATAGAGAAGGGGCGTGAGTGAACGAGAGTTGAGGAAGCGTTGTTCCAGGTCAGCCATAAAGATGTTGGCATACTGTGGGGACATGCGGGTGCCCATAGCGGTGGGTGTTGGCTCATGAAAGCTTATGCTTTAATACTTCAGTTAGTCTTTAAGGTGCCACAGGACTCTCTGTCACTTCTGCAATTCCAGACTAACACGGCTACCCCTCTGATTAATGTCATACTTTGTTTCCATCTAGTGAAGCGTTTAGTTTTATTGAATTTAATAAAAAAAAAACAGCCTGAGTTTTCAGTTAATATGCTGTGAACTATTTCTTTTAATTTTGTAAGTATGATGTGTTAATTTAATCATTTACACGTTATATAGTAGCATTTATATCCAGTTCTGTGAACTGAAGCTGCCCATGAGTTATTTTCTATTTGATGTATATACCATGTCAAACTCTAACTGAGCATTCGCCCTTCATTTTACAATGTTCTTTACTTTCAATTTTCCATAGTTTACCATTTAATTTTACTTTTAAAAATGAATAAACGGTTTCTTTGCCAGCCCAGAGCCTATCACCTGCCTTCCCCAATAAATTTCGTTTTAGGTCAAGATTTTTAATAATTTTAGGCTCCTAAGCCCTGGTTTATCTGCCTAAAATAAGTGATTTACTTTTGTGCAGAGCATGCAGCAGCTCCCACCAAAGTCTATGGAAATATCACCATTCCATCTTTCTGGAGAAGGCATCTCATTCCTAGATAACTCAAGTTCTTAAAATTAACATTTTACTAGTAAGAATCTCACATTGATACTGCCCTTCTGTCATCTTCACTTTTAAAAAATGTTATATTGGTGTTCCACTAGAATCCTCCTTCCCAAGTTATCTAGTGTGACAAAGCTCCAAGTTTGTACTTGTGGGTCCTGCGCTTCCTGGCAGATTGAGGGGCCTCAGAAACTCATCTAGGCCCCAGAGTGACCTCCCTTTCTCAGTATAATTGGCAAGAGTCACCGCCTAGTGAGTTATCTTCATCATAGGCCGGTATGGAAGGTGGAAAAAGCGGGGGGAGCCCGGGCCCGCCCTCTACTCCGGGCTCCAGCCCAGGGACCCTAATAGTATCAGCTAAGATGGCTGACCTTTTAGGCACAAAACACAATACAATTCCCTGGGCTACTTCCCCACAGCAGTCTCTGCTTCTTCAAACCCCACTTCACCCTTACCTCAGGGCCTCCTTCCTTCTGGATGATATGTTGTCCACCACACAGTCTCACCAACAGCACAACTTCCTCTCACAGCTCCTGACACCCACAGCCCACCTGACTAACGGGGAGGTTTTTATCTGGTTTCAGCCAGTCCCTGATTGGCTTCAGGTGTCCCAATCAAGCTAGCTGTTTCTACTCCTTTCTAGAAGGTTCTTAATTGGCCCCAGGTGTCTTGATTGGCCTGGAGTAGCCTTTGTTTGGCTATCCAGGGAACAGGGACCTGCACATCCTAAGACTAATATACCTGCCTTCCAGCACTCTCCTGTATCCTTGTGGTCTGACTCCGTCACACTAGATAATAAGATCTCCACACATCTGGGGTGTTATTCTTCTCTCAGGAATTACTGACATCCTGACCTATCAAGCAGGGCTTACATCTTGAACATCTTCATACTGTTTACAGAATTATTAAATAAATTAGAGAAACTCCATGGTGACTTAAAGGAACCTGATCTGTGCCATGAGCATCTACACTGTCTTGTGAGTAGTCAGTGTAATGTATGAACGGCCTGGAGCAAACGCTTCTTTTGACACCTTTATGTCAATTGCTGAGCTTCTCTCTAGACAGTGTATGTCTCTTGGTACAGTGGAAATGTTCAGAGCATGATGTTTTTAGTGCTAAGAATAAGCAAATTAATCTCTTGAAGCATCTATCATCTGGGTGTGTAGAACAAGTTCAGGCATCATCTTTCTCAGTAAATCAGTGTTACACAGGGAACCTTTCTGTAACTTACACTGGTGCAGTTTTGTGCACTGAGGATGCCCTCGCTTAGTACATCCCTGTACACTGATATAAATAAAGACCTGTGTCCATTTAGATCAGTCAGTGTAACCGCTCTCTGTGCATTGTTGCTGCTCATTGAGATTTTTTTGACACAGCAAATCAAGACAACTCAGAGTGCATCATCTTTGGACATATCCAGACAATTCACTTTGCTTCATTGCTTCAGGGTTCAATTTACAGTGTACCTCTTAGTGCTTATTCCAGCATAATCAGAAAATTTACAGTTCATTGACTTCTAAGGGTAAATTGATTTAAGAAGTTGAGCTTTTGCAAAAAGATAAGTGAATCAGAATGCTATAGCTGCTTAACAATTGATTATTGGATAGTTAGTGTGCCTTCATAATTGATTAACTATATCAATAGCTACATTGGTTTTGGACTATTTCCAAGGACTTGAAATCTTTATACAGCTGAGTCTGAGTTTTTTAATCAGATTATTTCTGGATTTATCTGGCTTCACAGTTAGTCCTGAATCTAGCTTGCCGAGAGAGCATAGATTAATTATACCAAGTATTTGCAACTTAAATATAGCCGTTGTTATCAAGCCCCCCGTTTTTAAATGCTCATGCTTTCTAAAACTTCCACTGTTAGAGTTGAAATGTTCCATGCTTGGTCTCTGTCCTAAATTGCTGTTTTCATAAAAAGCATGAGTAAAGGCAATTTATGTTTTTGTGTAAAATGTGAGAAGAAAAATACCCATTTAAAAAAATCTTGCAGCTTTCTGAACAGGACTGCTGAAATGACTGAGGTTTGAAAGTTGTGATTTAGCATAGAAATAGCTCGCACTGGGTAGTGCACTAACTTGTTCTGGAAGAAATTGGTTTTGCGTTTGTTGCGTTACAAGTGTTTGAAATTGTTTTAAACACACACACTGGGGTTTTTAGCTCTTTAAATCTATGCCTAAAGAAGAACCGCAAATGTGAGACGCTAACACAGTTAACTGTTCTAATTCTGACAATTGGCCAAAAATAGCCTGGAAAGCCTTTTAGGTATTTTGGAAAACCCAGGATCTAGCTAAAGGTGATGGCTACCTCTTCTCATAAAAATGTCCACTTAGCCCAGAGCAGAACTTCATTATTTTTTTTTAAGGCCTGAAGGCACAATTATGGTCATCTAGTCTGACTGCCTGCATAAAAGACTGTAGGACTCCTCTGAATTAATTCCAGGTCCAATAATTGTGGTTGAACAAGAGCATATCTGTTGGAAAAACATCTCATCTTGATTTCAAAGATTTCCAGTGATGGAGAACCCATCACAACCTTTGACAAGGCGTTCCAATGGCTAATTACCCTCTCTGTTAAAAATTTGCTTCGTAGGTGCACAACATTTTAATAGATTATGTCAAACACCTCCCATCCTGTTCTGGTGGTGAATACCCTCCTTCCCTTTTGGATCATATAATTTGCTGTAGTAACTACAGCAGTTGTTTACATGAGAAAGTAATATTTAGAAAGTGTTTGTGCATTTTTAGGTATCTGTAGTGCAATAGGTATTTTGGTCTTTTTGAAAAGTCACATGGTTGCTCTTCAGTATTTCGTCTCCTCTTTTCTGTTTCACTCAGTTGGAAAGTATGCAGGGAGCCAGCACTGTGTGACCAGTCTTCTCCATGAATTTTTGGCAAGAAGTTTGAGAATCTCTGGTTTAGGAGAATGAGCTGAGTGGTGATGAGTTTTGACCTTTTTGGAGTTTACACAGGGAGGGTCTTCCACTCTTCGGATCAACAAGCAAAATTTCCTAGTTGTTGCTCTCAATCCCCTGCAACATACTCTACAATCAAGTGCTATTCCTGTTCTAAAAGGGACACCTTCCATTAACCAAAATACATACAGTAGAAATATTAACACTGCATTGAAATTCATGTCTAAATATAATCCTTTTTCTGTAACGTAAAATCATTCAAGTAATTATTCCAGGTACCTCACACAGGATGCTTTTGTATAACATACTTTTCTGTATGTTAAGGTTGAAGAGTCAACCATGTAAAAGTCAGGATATGACAGAATTAAGATGATCCTTACAGCTTCAGTTCAGTCTCCTTGTGCATGTGACTTACAATACAACCTCCTGAGTACATGATCATATATACTGTTTTTCCCCCCAAATTGATCATTAGTACAGTTTAAACCGAGGACCTTGGAATTAATAGCACAGCTCTTTTCCACTTTGTCTATAGAAGAAACTGGTGGTAGAAGCCGGTTAATAGTCTCTACATGAACCAGCTGATTCAAGGGGACATACAGTCTGCCAATGGGTTACACAACTATTTGTGAGACAGAAGTATGTTGGCTATCTGGAGTCCTGGGTCTGGGACCAGAATGTGAGCTAGCGTTCAGAGAGAGAGAGTTTAGTCAAGCATGAATGTAACACTTCTTCTGAAAGGCAGTATGTTAAAGTAGATGTGCCATAAGTCTTTCCACAACCTCTCTGTTATTTTAGCCATAAAATGGATAAATGATAAATGTCTCACTCTAAGGTAAGTGTATAATCTAAAATGTGTGATCTCTTGGATTGTAGCTCAATGACCTTTCCCACAGTCTGCAGAATCTTTTGTGGGAGGGTGTCTGTCTGTCTGTCTGTCTGTCTCTCTCTCTCTCTCTCTCTCCATGCTCACTCACTCTCTCTATGGCATTTTACCAGCTATGCATGACAAACCTGACAGATATGTGACATTTGGCAGCTCTGCCTTTTTGCATTATGTTTTTGGTCTATGTGCTGCTCTCAAGTCTTCCCAAATTAGCATCATCAGTGAATGTTATTGGTATGCTGCTGAACTGCACCCCTAATTCCTTTCCTGTTATTCCTGGTTTCCCGTTATGGCAATTGGACTCATAGGAGTCTGTGACTACGTGCATGAAAAGAGGATCCATCTTAGGCAAATGCATAATACCTAAACTAGCATTGTTGAGCTGCTATTGAGAGGGAAGTACAACCTGAAAATAGGGAGTTCTCTCTCGAGGTGTCTAAGCCCTGGAGCTTCCCTCGTCCAATAGTTATTAAGGCTCTTCTCTGATGGAGAGGAGACTAAGGACAAGACTGTCTCTTAGTCACTGCCCATGTTTGTTGTGTGTGGACAGTGAGGAAGAGCTGCATATTGGCAGTTGGACGACTTCTGGTGTTGAGCCTGGATTATGCCCTTTCACAGTGTACATCTTTATGCTTACCAGGCTGCAATGGACAATATGGCAGGGGTTGGATCCTTTTCCTCTTTGTGTGCCCTGTTCTATTCAGATTCTTATCCTGCCTGTAGTATTAAACAGCATGATTCACATTTGTCATGTGTAATTCTCTCTAAGGGGAAAATCATAAGCTTTTTAAAATGAAAATGTTTGTCATGTGATTTTGAGCGATTCTTAGATCTTGTAGAATATCCTCTTTTGACAGGCCTCCAAAAAATCCCTCTGTGTATCTTGCACCAATGAGCTTCACCCTTGGCAGGGACAGCTAATTTGTGCCAGAGGAACAGAGTTTTTGACTACAGTTCTTATTCCAGAACTTTAGGTCATTTTTTTTCTTTAAGGCAATTAAGACAATAGTTCTCAAACTTTAGCAACCTGAGGATGCCCGTTTTGATTTAAAATTTTTCAGAGACTCCCAATTCCCCGCACTCTGTCCCAGGTACTGCCCTGACTCCACTCCTTCTCCCAAGGCCCCTCCCCACCTCTTCCCGTCCTCTGCTCACTCCATGCTCCTCCCTCCATCACTCACTCTCCCCCACCCTCACTTGCTGTCACCAGGTTGGGGTGCAGGAGGTTGGGGTGCAGGAGGGGGTGCAGACTCTGGGAGGGAGTTTGGGTGCAGGAGGGGGTGAGTGGTACAGGCTCTGGCCGGGAGGTGCTTACCTTGGGTGGATCCCGGAAGCAACTGGCACATCTATCTGGCAATGACTCCTAGGCATTGAGTCTGGGGGTTTTCCGCACACTGGTCCTGCCCACAGGGACTGCCCCTGCAGTTCCCATTGGCTGCAGTTCCCAGCCAGTGGGATCTGCGGAGTTGGTGCTCGGCATGGCGGCAGCACGTGGAGACCCCCTGATCCCCAGTGGGCCTGCATGGATAGCCACTTCTGGAAGCAGTGTGGGGCCAGGGCAGACAGAGAGCTTGCATTAGCCCCACTGTGCCACTGGACTTTTAGCATCTAAATCAGCGGTTCTCAAACTTGCCACTGCCGTGACCCATTTTTCTTCTCTTGTGGAGCTCCGCGGACCCTTGTATATCTGCCGAAAAGCCGCCAAATGAATTACTTCCTCATTCGGCAGCTTTTCCACGGACATGCCGAGTGTTCCTGAGTGTATGCTGAAAGCAGAAGTAATCACTTCAGGAGCACTCTCCATGTCCACTGAAAAGCCGCGGAATGAGGGAGTAATTCATTCGCCGGCTTTTCAGCAGCGCCAGCAGCTTGCGACCCCCTGAGAAGCGAACGGTGACCCCTCGGGGGGTCATGACCCCCGTTTCGAGAACTGCTGATCTAAAATCTCCCAGTTTGGCTTCAGTAGCTTCTGGGAGATAGAGGGAGGGGAAAGAGTTAATCAATGGTACTTGCAGACCCCCTGGAGTTCCCTCGGGGATCCCCAGGAGTCTGCAGTTTGAAAAATGTTGTTTTAAGATATTCTGGGCCTAGACTATTGAATGCCTTGAAGATGGACAAATTTTGAATTTGACTCTCTATTCCATGGGAAGCCAGTGTAGAGAATAGACCACTGTTTGATTCACTCATAGTAGCCTGTGTTGCTGAGGAGATGCATTACTACATTCTGTACTAGTTGGAGTTTCCTGAGGGCTGAGGATTTAATGCCCAGGTATATTGTATTGCTGTAGTCTAACAAGGAAATGATGACAAGGCTAACTCATCAGCCACTAAGATGAGACGCGGTTTCCTAGCCTCCTGGAGATGGTAGAAAGAGTGACTCTCAGATGCTATGGGAGAGCTTAGAGTCATCAAGGGATCCAGGAGCACTCCTAAATTGTGGCCTGACTTAACCTAGTTTGCTTTTGTATCTTCAACCAATGGAAACTGCACTATTGCTGCAAGTGCCTCAGATGTTTCCGTTTGCCAACCAGCATAAGCTCTGTCTTGCTCAGTTTCAGCTCCAGCCAGCTGTTCTTCAACTGTGAAAGGTGACCTCCTCCAAGCACTGGACCAGTTTGATGGCTCTGGTGCTATTGCATATAGTAAAGGAAAAATAGGGCTTTGTGCCATGTACATATTGTCAGTATTTCAGGGTGGTGATGTGTTACTAAGTCTTTTGGTACCGTGTAGGTACTCAATAGAACCAGAGACAGAATTGATCCTTCTTGGACTCTACAAAGGAGGGCCTGGAGGTGCAGTTTCCCATCACTGCTTTTGGGTAAGTCCCTCCAGGAAGGACCTACACCATTTTAATGTATGCCTCTGCTCTCTTGAATCCTCCTTCAGCAAATAACTCGTGAACAACTGTGTTGAATAAATTCCCAGATTCCAAGTCTAGAAGGGACCATTGTGATAATCTAGTCTGACCTCGTTTGTGACACAGGCCATAGAACTTCCCTGAATTAATCAATGTCAACTAAAGTAGATCTTTTAGAAAAACATCCAATCTTGATTTAAAATTTGTCAGTTATGGAGAATCCACCATGACCCTTTGGTAAATTTTTCCAGTGGTTAATTACTCTCACTGTTTAAATGTACAGCTTATTTCTAGTCTGATTTTTTCTATCTTCAACTTCCAGCCATTGGATTGTTATCTTTCTCTGTTAGACGGAAGAACCCATTATCAGATATTTGTTCCTCATGTAGGTACTTAATAGACTGTAATCAAGTTATCCTTTAGCCGCCTTTTTGTTAAAATAAATAAACTCAGGGAACTCAGTCACTATAAGGGATGTTTTCTAATCCTTTAATCTTTCCTGTGGTGGTTCTTTGAACTCTGTCCAATTTATCAACATCCTTCTTGAATAGTGGACACCAGAACTGGACAGTGTTCCAGCAGAGGTCTCACCAGTGGCAAACATAAGTAAAAATAACCTATCTGTTCCTAACTGAGATTTCCCTATTTATGCATCCAAGGATCGCATTATCCCGTCTGGCTATAGCATCACACTGGGAGCTCATGTTCAGAAAGGATAACCAGCTGAATTCCATATATTTTAGTCACTGTTTTCCTGGATAGAGTACCCATCATAGAATCATAGATGACTGGGGTTAGAAGAGACCTCAGGAGGTCATCTAGTCCAACCCCTGCTCAAAGCAGGAGAACATCACCTAAATCATCCCAGCCAGGGCTTTGTCAAGCCAGGCCTTAGAAATCTCTAAAGGGATGGAGATTCCACCACCTCCCTCGGTAACCCATTCCAGTGCTTCACCACCTCCTAGTGAACTAGTGTTTCCTAATATCCAACCTAGACCTCTCCCACTGCAATTTGAGACCATTACTACTTATTCTGTCATCTGCCATCACTGAGAACAGCCGAGCTCCATGCACTTTGGAACCCCCCTTCAGGTAGCTGTTATCAAATCCCCTCTCACTCTTCTCATGTAAGTGTGACCTATACTCTTTGTGCCTAGATGTATACATTGACATCTAGCTGGATTAAAATGCACGTTGTTTGTTTGCACCCAGTTTACCAAGAGATCCTGATTGCTCTGTGTCAGTGACCCGTCCTCTTCATTATTTACTATTGTATCTGGCTTTTTCTTGTAGCATAAATTTGCAAAGGCTTTTCACATTGCTCTTCCCTTTTGTTTCTCCTAATAGCTAGGCACAATTTAGCCCTAAATGTGGATGCAACAAGTATGTATAAATAGGGGTTATTTGATTCAACACCTTCCTTAATACAGCATATGTTGTCACTGAATTTTTTTGCCACATTTATTGGCCATTTTTGTTGTTATAGCTTTGAACCAGATAAAAACACCATGTCAATACCTTGCATATTGAACATGATCCAAGCCTCTACTGCCTATGTCCTTTCAGCTATTTTGCATTGTATCATTTCAAAGTGTTGTGCATTAATGAATTACAGTACAATTTGCCGCCATAAATATATCATAGTACAATATAATTCAGTATGACACACAGTACGGTATATGAATTTCAGGTAAGCACATTAATTTTAACAATGAAAGAAAGGAGATGGAAGTGGAGTGCATAGCATAACGTCTCCACAAACAGGTAGTTGTAGTGGTTTGAAATGAACAAAACTGTTTGGATACTGCAGCTAAGCATTTGCTTTGTGTAAATGTTGAACTTTTTTTCAAGGTTGGATGATCCAGAGGTTTGGATGGCAGTGCAGGATTTGCTTAGTCCGTGCTCTGTATACACTTCCTATGTCATTCTGAGGAAGTCACTTAGACTCTCTGTGCCTCAGATTCCCATCTGTAAAATTGGATTAATAGTACTACAGTAACTAACAGTGAAGATTGTGAGATGCACAGCTACTACTGTGATGGGTAGCCATATAGGTACTGTGACGGAGTCAGACCAGAAGGATATAGCAGAGTGCTGGAAGGCAGGTATATCAGCCTCAGGATGTGCAGGTCCTTGTTCCCTGGATAGCCAAACAAAGGCTACTCCAGACCAATCAAGACACCTGGGGCCAATTAAGAATCTTCTAGAAAGGAGTAGAAACAGCTAGCCTAATTGGGACACCTGAAGCCAATCAGGGACTGGCTGAATCCAGATAAAAACCTCCCAATTAGTCAGGTGGGCTGTGGGTGTCAGGAGGTGTGGAAGGAGGTTGTGCTGTTGGTGAGACTGTGTGGTGGACAACATATTATCCAGAAGGAAGGAGGCCCTGAGGTAAGGGTGAAGTGGAGTTTGAAGAAGCGGGGACTGCTGTGGGGAAGTAGCCCAGGGAATTGTATTGTGTTTTGTGGATAAAAGGTCAGCCATCTTAGCTGATACTATCAGGGTCCCTGGGCTGGAGTCCGGAGTAGAGGGCGGGCCCGGGCTCCCCCCCACTCTTTCCACCTTCCATACTGGCCTGTGATGAAGGTAACCCACTAGGTGGTGACTCTTGCCAATTATACTGAGAAAGGGAGGTCACTCTGGGGCCTAGATGAGTTTCTGAGGTCCCTAAATCTGCCAGGAAGCACAGGACCCACGAGTACAAACTTGGAGCTTTGTCACAATATATATAGATATATACACACACAGAGAAAATATATAAAGGTGGAAGTTGCCATACCAGTTCTAAGCAGCTATTTAATTTAGATGGGCTATTATCAGCAGTCACACATGCCAAATGTTGGTCACATTTCTTAATGCACTGCTGGAAGGCACTCAGATACAGAAGTGATGAGGGTGGTATAAGAATCTGTATGGAACAGAAGAATGTAAGGAATTATATCTTGGAAAACAGTGACATTGAAAAGGATTGAGAAGTGATGAATAACCAACTGAACATGAGATACCATTGTGGTGGCTAAGAAAAGTAACATGATCTTTGTATGTAAAAAAAAAATGGCATATTGCATATAAACAGGGAAGTGATATATACCTTTAAATATAGCACTGCTGTGACCATTAGTTGGATATTGGGTCCAATTCTAATGTTCATATTCTAAAAATTATGTTGACAAATTATAGATGGTTCAGAAAAGAGCTACAAGAATTATTCTAAATCAGGAAAACCAGCCTTGGAGTGAGACACTAAAGAAATGCAATGTATTTAGTTTATACAAGAGCAGTTTAAGAGGCAATCAGATCACAGTCTGCAAGTACGTACAAATGGAGCTCTGATGATAGGCAAAGTGTGTGAAACTGAAGCTAGACAAATTCAGCCTAGAAATAAGATGAAATTTTTAACAGTGGGGGTAGTGAACCACTGGAACAAGTTACCTAGCGATGTGGTGGAGTCTCTGTCACTTGAAGTCTTTAAATCAACATTGGACATCTGTCTAAAAGATATACTGTCTGTCTAAAAAATATGCTGTAACTCAACCCAGGAGCTATGAGTTTGACGCAGGAATTATGGAGTGATTCTGTGTTATGCCGGAGTCTAGACTAGGCTATTATAATTATTCCTTCTGATGTTAAAATCTGTGAATTCAGGCATATTGTGTCATTCCATTTCACTATCAGGAAGCTCCTTTCTAAGAAAAATAATTACTTGGAGACTCAGTTACAGATATCAGAGTGAAACAATGTAATGTTATTGTGGCAGGATACAGAAGCACCATCCTGTCCCTGGCAGAATGGGATTAGCACCTGAGGTTTACAGATGCTCCAGGAACAGAAGAGTGACTGTGAAACAGCTGAGCTCAAATCAGATACTATAGGTGTAGGTTAGAAAAACTGGTGCTTTCGTTAAATGTTGTTCTTTGTCTATATAAACTCCAACCTGTGACAGGGACATGACTGACTAAATATTTCTTTTGGGCTGAGTTTTTTGACCATTGTATTTGAGATTTCTTTTGGGTCTATAAATGTTTAAAATTAATGTTGTATTAGAATCGCTTGTTCATTTTAGTGAAGACCCCAAAATCAGCGGAATAGTTCTGCTGCAACAAAATGGACCACTTAACCCAAGCAACATTTTAGATTAGTTACTTTTGCAATGGATTATATAATACAGTAACACCATCCCACAAGCGTCTGTTACAGATCTTATCTGACATCAAAAATCCAAAATGCACTCAGTCTGACATTAAAATAACATCTTCTCAGTAGTCTTTATAGGTACAAAAAAAGGGGTTTGTGGAGGCAGAAACTTAGGGACTTAAACTGGTTTACTTCCAGGAGGGTGGCATAAATTCCAAGGTCAGAAAGGACCATTGTGATCATCTCGGCCTGGTCGACGGCGGGGGGGTGGGGGAAAGAGGAGGATTGACCTAAGTTTCGCAACTTCAGCTATGTGAATAGCATAGCTGAAGTCGACGTATTTTTTGGTTGACGTACCTGGGCATCCTCACGATGCTGCTCCCCCGTCGACTCTGCTTCCGCCTCTCATGGTGGTGGAGTTCTGGAGTTGACAGGGAGAGCACTCAGGGATTGACGTGATAAGTCGATCGATCTCTACCCACCGATGCAGCGGGTACCTCCTAAGCTGTACACCTAGGCTGACCTCCAGTATAACACAGGCCATAGAAGTTCCACAAAATAATTCTTAGGCAACATGTCTTTTAGAAAAATTCTAATCTTCTTTTAAAAATAGTGATGGAGAATCCATAATGAGCCTTGGTAAGGTGTTCCAATGCTTCGTTACCCTTACTGTTAAAAATGTACATCTTATTTTCAGGCTTCAACTTCCAGTCATTACATTATGTTATACCTTTTTCTGCTAGATTGAGAAGCCCATTATTTAAGTATTTATTTCCTATGTAGGTACTTGAAGTCACCCCTTAATCTTCTGTTTGTTAAGCTAAATAGATTGAGCTATTTGAATCTATTACTTTATGGAATGTTTTCTAAACCTTTAATCATTCTCATGGCTCTTCTCTCCCTATCTGATAAGAAATCCAAGCACAAGCAATTGCTTATGTGTAGGGGGTAATGTGTAACCAAGTAAAACCACAGCATGGAAGTTGAATATGATTTCTTTCTCCTACAGCTTCAGACAGCATGGTTAGTCTCTGGAGAAATATCTCACATCAACATTGGCCACCTCAGGCATCCAAGAACCCTGGAAGAGGAGGGAAAGTGCCCAGCTTTTTCTATGGGCCCTCTTTAAATTCCCATTTTTTACTCCTTTAATCCTTCTACATCAGGCTTCTATTGCAGTACCATTCTTCTGACCAGTAAGGGGAATGAGCATTGCTGATTCTTTTGAGGCTCTTCTCTTTGTGTGCCTGTTGAGACAACAGATCGTAACTTAAAAGCAATTCAATCAACATTCTCTGCTGGATGCCAAATATGATATCTTTGCCACATGTATAACGTGGTGAGGTGTTTTCTGAACTTGTATCTCACGCGTGAGAATACGGAACACTATATTCTCTTCCATAACATACACATCTTGACAACAAGGCATTAACTGTTTTATAACAATCAAAAAGCATGTTTCTTTGATAGAATGTTTCTGCTATCATATTTTCTGCTCAGCATAAGTCAGTTTCTACTTGTTCCTCTCTCATTTACCTATAATTGCTGAAGGTAGTTTTCAGTTTTTATTTTCTGAGATGGCTATGGTCAAATGTAATCTGACAGTGTTCCTATGCATGACCCTTAGGAAATCCCTCACATTGGCAGGAATGAGAAGATAGTGACTGGATCTTATTCTGGGAACCAAAAGACTTTAAAGGACTCAGCTTTATCTTCCTTTTTTCATTCCTTTTAACACCTTCAAAAGATATTGTACATTCCTTGCTGACAGGGCTATTTGTTGTTTTAGGAAAAGACAAAGAAAAGTAAAGGAGAAAATAAATCCAGCTCAAGGTCTACACCAGCTTCTGCCAATACAGATTCTGGCAGAGGCCTTAGTGTAAGAGAGTGTACCAGCAAAATTTGCCGTAGTGATAAATGCTGCAATATCTTCTCAAGTGGAATAATTGGGGAATGGAGCACAGATAGATAAAGTGGGCAGAATTGGCCAAGAAGGAGCTGGCACATCATCTTCCTAGCCTGTCCATCTCAGTAGCTTTTGTCAGAAAGGCCCTTTGATAGGGCATCCAACCCACACAAATCCTGAGTGGGTTAGTATGGATCAGAAGGACCCAGTTAACCTTATATGCTGCAACTGGAGGGGAACCAGGGATTGATAGGGCCTAATGGCAGATGAAGCCCAGGTCAGGGAGTAGTTGGGATAGGATTATAAATCAGTCTGTAGAGGGAAAGGGAGATGGCTAGGGATAAGGAGGCAATGTGGAGGGAGAATGAGCCCAGGGTCTTTCCCTGGGCTGGAGAGTTCAGCAAGAGGGTTAAAATGGTGAAGTAGTCATGGGGAGCAGAGGAATCGTGGTGGTAAACCAGAGATAGTAAGGCTATAGAGAGGTGGAGTAGGAAGGAGCCTAGGAAAACGGTAACTAGGTCTGAGACTGAACAGAGCTGGATTGCTAGTCGTAGGGTGCCTGGGCTGGAACTTAGCACAGTTGGCAGTGCCAACTACCAGCCTCTGTGAAAGGGAACAAGACCTGGACTAGAAGAGCATCTCAGGCAGTGTGTGTATAGCTTGCCTGGTGGGATTTTATTAACCTGGAAGGTGTGGACTACATAGTGAGCTGACTAGAGGGTTCAGTCACAAAAGAATGTGTACCCTGAGTCTGAAGAGAGAAGGGACCACAGCCTGAGCAACCAACAGATGAGGGCACCACATGGAGGGAGAGCTAATTCCAAGATCTAGCCACGAGGAGGAACACCTGTGGTGGATGAACTGTTTACAGGACTCCCAACACAGCCACTAGCATATTTGAAAGCTGTTTCTACTCAGTAGGATTCCAACACACTGTCTTGGTGTGAAACTCTGCTTCAGAATGGCTGGCTAGACAGGTATAATTTACTACTTATAATTCATATAAACATTCACTTCAGATGAAAAGTGATGATAAAAATTAAAATAGAATATCCTGTAACATTTTTATTTGGGACACGCTGAATGGAGTCATCTGCTTCATTAGGTTTTTCTCCCAGAAAACTGATTTGACCTTTTGATGGTGAATGACGGCGATAGCTGGTTAAGAACAGCATTAGCATAATTTTCCATCAAATGGGAATGCATTAGCTAGTGCCATTTATTTATAATGAAGTATAAAGTTCAAATTAAAGCAAAGATATTAACTTGTAGGAATTCCCATTCAGTCCAAACTTCCCCTGTGCACATTCTCCGTTGACTTCTCTCTTGGACTAAGGCTTTTCCTCATCTCTTAGAAGGGAGACATAAGAGGGGAACATGATAAAAATGAATGGTATAAAGAAGGTGAATTGGGTAACTTCTGCTTTTTTTCCATCTCATAGAACAAGAAAGAGCCATTCAGTAAAACTGAATGATGACAAATTCAAAACTGATAAAACTCTTTACACAATATGTAATTAGACTGTGAGACACTGCCATGGGTCATCACTGAGGCCAAGAACTTAATTTAAGCAGTCTCATTATCTTTCTTGCCTGTCACTTTAACCATATCACCCCATCTTTGAAACCTGCCACTGGCTTCCCCTTATCCATTGCATTAAGTATAAAGTTCTTGTTTGTCTTCAAGTCCCTTAAAAACTTGAAGATGAACATTGGACCTTGTCTCTTTTCATATCTCCCACAACTCCACCATTGATGCCCCATTTGTTTCTCTTTACCATGCCTGTTTCCATGCTCTTCTGTATCTTATCTTGTACCCAGTGAGCCCCAGTACACAAAACTGCCATCTTATTTTTATTCAGATCACTGTGATAAACTCACTACTTCTGTGTGGAAAAGTTGAGTTCACGAGAATAATTTTTAAAACATTTATTGTGTAATTCCTTTTCTCTCCCATCATTGTGTTTACTGTATATATCTTTTCCACTGAAAACACTGTGGGGCATAGACTTTGTATCTTGTGCATATTTTTATCTTTGTATCTTGTTCAGTGCTGAGCACGTAGTGGACACTAAAATAATGAATGAGAAGAATAATTTGTATATAAATGACAAAGTAAGTCTGTAGTTATGTTGACAGTTTTTCATGTTAGCTATATCTACTTGTACTTATAGTACTGTGACTTCTGTTACTATGCAATTTACACTGCATTAAAACCCCTGTGGCTGGCCTGTGTTAACTAACCTGGGCTTGGGGTATGGGGCTATACAATTGCAGTGTAGACATTTGGGCTTGGGCTGGAGCCACAGTGAGTTGTTGCAGGCCAGCCCTGGGTGTCTTATTGCCATGTAGACGGACCCTTGGGGTCCAACACAAAACCCGTGGAAGTCAGTGGGAGACTTTCCATTGACTTCAGTGGGTTTGGGGTCAGATTTTAAGGACCTGGTCCTGACAAAACTTGCTACTAGAAGTTGTGTTCTTCTGCAGTGAGTAGTCCCAAAGCTCTAGTCAGACTGTTACTGAAGGCTATCACAGTACTCCTTCCTGTATGGGCTAACTAAACCACTTCTCATATAGTTATTGCTAGTGATATCGTGGCTGGCCAGATGACTTCCTATTCTTTCATATAAGATCCTTTGGGAGGCTGGATATTGAGCTACATTGTGATACGATAGGTCTGGGCAGGACACCTTCAATGGGCCAGGCCCCCAAAGGGTCACACTTTTCTACAAGCATAGGCCATGTGGCCTCAGCAACTCCTAGCTGAGCTTCTTAGCTCCAGTACTCATGTTTCTCACCATGAGGTCTGCCCAGCGAATGTGACCAAAGCAGAGTCCTGTTCAGAGACTTTTACTCCCTTCAGCAAATATCTGCAGTGATTCCATGAAGCCTTTTCAAGGCAGAATAAGGTTGATTAGTCAACTGGAATACAGCACTGGGAAATCCTTTCCTCAACAGAGAGACCAAAGAGTAAGACAGTCCATTCTGTGTAAAGCCAGGGCTCCCTTAAGCCATGCTGTTGTAGGAAGCAGTTTAAGCCTGGGCTACATTGGAGGGGATTGGAGGGTTTGAATTAAGATACACGACTTCAGCTACACTATTCGTGTAGCTAAAGTCGAAGTTCGAAGTTCTTAGTTCGACTTACCTGGCTGTCCTCACGGCAGCGAGTTGACTGTAGCAGCTCCCCCGTCGACTCTGCTTACTCCTCTTGCAGAGCTGGAATTCTGGAGTCGATGGGGAGCACATTTGGGGATTGATTTATCGCGTCTAGGTGAGACACAATAAGTCAATCCCCAGTACATTGAACACTACCCGCCGATCCAGCGGGTAGTATAGATGTACCCCTTGTTTCCTTTCTCTTGTCATGTTCTCTTTTTCTTAGGGCTTGTTTACACTGAAGTGCTACAGCTGTGCCACTGTAGCACTTCAGTGTAGACACTACCTATACCAACATGAGGGGTTTTCCCATTGGTGTAGATAATCTGCCTCCTCAAGAGATGGTAGCTAGGTCGATATAAGAAGCCTTCCATCAACCTAATACTGTCTCCATGGGGACTTAAATTGTCTTAATTATGCCATTCGGTGTAGATTGTTCACACCCCAAGCGACATAGTTATGCTGACTTAATTTTCTGTGTAGACCAGATCTAAATCCCAGGTGAGATTTCCTGTGTCTTTGAGGCCAGTACTTAAAACAGACCCTTGACACCTCTCTTTGTTCTCTGGACACAGCCATGCTATGTTCACATGTTCAGCCTCTGCAGTTAGGTGTTAGTCTTCACTGACTGGGGTTCCTGTTGTCTCTCTAGGGTCTTCCATTGATATAGATTGGTTCTAGCCAGTCCTTAATGATCTGTTCATATCACCCCAGACAATTACATGACTCAAACACCTGATGTATCCTGCTCTTTACACTCCGTGTATAGCAGTACGAAGCACAGAGAGAAAATGAGGTACACATGGGCATCATGCTGGATGATTTAATTGGGGATTGGTCCTGCTTTGAGCAGGGGGTTAGACTAGATGATCTCCTGAGGTCTCTTCCAACCCTGATTTCTATCATAAAATTTCCATATTTATCACAGCAAGCTTTGCCAGGCAATTTAAATATGCCAAGTTTTGATAGTAAACCAATACTACCAGTTAATTGCCACCATTCTAAGCTACTATACTTCTGCGAAAGCTATTTGAAACTGACATAAAGACATCTTTATTTCTTATACTGTACACTTTATGCTCCTGGAGCTAAAACTATGTTGAGTGCACGCCAGTTTGAGATTTTAATTTTGACTTAGGCTAGGGGACTTAGGATGAAATACAGACTTAAAATCATGGCCTGTATTTGGGGAAAGAGGAGGTTTAGAGTAGAGTATACTCCAGCCTAATTTTTTGGCCCAAGCCAGGCTTAAGAGAGTAATGTCATTTTCTGACCTGACCCTCCCCCAGAACCTAAGTCAGTGCTGATCTGCCTCCTGCCTGCGGGGCAGGTACAGTGGCAGCTAGGTGCCTAGATCTTGCCAAGGTCACTGTGCCAACCCCACAGGCAGATGGAAGAGACCTGATCCAAAACCAACAGGGTCCAGTTGTTTTCCCACCCAACACACCCCAGACCCGACACGTGTAGTTGGGTCCCGTGGCGTCCAGACTGGGTTTCAAGATTCTAGTTCAGAGTGGTCAGATTAAAAGAAACCCCTGATTCTTCGGAATGCATTCAGGGAGTCTGAGAGCGCTCAAGCTGGAGTGAAGCTCTACCACCCTTCGAAAGGGGACAGTCAGGGCCGTCTCTAGGCACCAGCCCACCAACCACGTGCTTGGGGTGGTGCCTTCTATGGGGCAGCAATCTCTGGGTGGCGAGGTGGCGCTCAGGGTTGTGGTGGTTTTTTTTTTGTTTTTTGCTTGGGGGGCGGGGCGGCACTCTTTTGCTGCCCCAAGCGCAAAAAAAATAATAATAAAAAAAAGATAGAGCCAGCCCTGAGGACAATATTTCCTTGCCCTTTTCCTTTACAAGAATACAGATTTTTGACTGGCTCCTAAATGTCCTCAAAATAATGTGTAAGAGGTGTTTAGTCTTTATGCAGGCCCCCTCTGTACATAGGGGAATTTCAGACAGCTCTCACAATGTAGATATTTGATCAGTCTCATGGCTATAATTAACTCCTGAGAAGGTATGGATTAGATCCCTCAGTTTTGGTCCCACAGATCTTTCTGAGTATCACACCCCAAAGTTTACTGATACTGTAAAGAGCTTAGTTCTCCAGGGGAGAATCACTCAGTGTTCTTCACCTGCAACAGTAATGCTCTTTTAACTTGTTGGCTATGTAAAACGTTGTGAGATTTTCTTCTTATTCTGTTTAGACTGTAATTCCTTTTTTTTTTAGTTTAAAAGGAATGAACCGTTGGAGATTGACACATGCACGCTTTTAAGATGCAAAGCACACTACCATCCTTAAGAGATTCTTCATTGCCTAAAAGTAGCTTTCAGAGACAAAAGAGCCAAGAACAACAGACCTATGCAGAAAGTTACATTCAAAGAATGGTAAAATTACAGGTAGAACATAATAAAAAGGCAAAATTATTCACTTTAAATAATATGTACTTTTTAGGGAAAAACAGTGTAATTGTGCATAACATGTTATTGACCCTGCTCCTAAATTATTAGTTTTGTATGATCTAGATAAACAGAAACATCTGATATGTACAGCTGTAATACAAACACATACTATGAAGATGAAATAAAATAAATTGGAGTTTATGATGTGTTTTGGCTGTATCTTCTTGATAATTTATGCACTTTCATTCATAGGGAGGAATATAGCCAAGAACATATCACTTATAATTGCACATGTTTCAAGGTGATAGTGAATACTTTAATTAGAACAGCTGAAGATTAGCATGTTTTAGAGAAAGCAAGAACGATTGTTAAATCTAACGTTAATTGCCAGAGAGTTCTGTTCCTGTCCCCTTTGTTGTTTATTTTTGGTGATAACTGAAATGTCAGAATCCTTGACTTTGATTGCAACAGACTGGGCAGACCTGGTGTTGATTGCTACTGTCAACACGAAAGTGGTGCCGCGGTACTGCAGCTCCAGTTCTTAATCAATGAGGTAAGGCTATATGTACAGTGTACAGAATTTTCTCTCTTTAAATATGATCAAATGGTGCAATCTATAGATTTTTGCAATGTCACTTCCAGATAGGGCAGATAAAGAGGCCAGCAAGAAACTATGGACCCGATTCTGCTGCTCATATTTGCACTCAGAAATATAATTTTCTGTGTATGTAGTCCTGTTTAAATGAATGTGACTACATGTAGCATAAGGTATTACTCAATGTAACTATGGGTGATAAAATCAGGGCCTTTATATGGTGATGTGAAATAATGAACACATGGCAAGCTGCATATGTGTAACCTAAATTCTTGGATCATCTTCCTCACTGCACATATATCTATGAGATTAGAAATTAATGAACTAGCAAAAATTACACTAATAGAAAAAGTTTCTGCTTAGCTGAAAAGTCATAGTCTCAGGGAACTCAGAATAATCAAAAGTGATCTCTATAAGTACTACACAATGTGTTTTGGGGTCCACCCCCTGAATGAAACTTATTCTGGAAATAATAATAATTATTATGATTTATTATGGGGTATCAGGCCCCCTGCCCCACCAATTCAAGTCAGGCAGCTTCCTCGTTCTCCATACTGCATGTGTGCCACAAGGAGAGGCAAACCCTGACTACAGAAGAGTTCAAAGTTTCTCTGTTCAAAGTTCTGGTGCCACAGCAGCCCCGGAAGCTGGGAGGAATAATAGCAGAGATAAGCCTCAGCCCCTGCAGCTTCAGGATGGAGCTTACTTTATCACTCTGTGCAGATGGAACATAGACAGTCCAGTCAGCATGGAGGAACTGTGTGGGTTGAAACTTGCTCAGTGCAGACAGAATCCTCAGAGAATGTAGCTTTCAAACTCTAATAAGAGCATGAGCGTGTGTGTGTGTGTGTGTGTGAGCTTTGAAAGGCTCCTAAATTGTCCACAGTAGGACATACTTTCAAGAGAAAGGCAAAAGGCACATCCCTGACACACACACCACCCTTTGACAAACTTCAGGCCCCTGCTCCAAAGCAAGGAGGAATTGGAGCTTCTCAACAAAAAAACAAAAAAACAAAACCCCAACAATTTTTATATGTGCAAAACAACATTTTTTCCTAATCTTGTTCTGAGAAACGACTGAATCATTTTAGCTGAAATTTCCCAGAAAAACTCAGCCTGTGGCAAACATTTGGCATGGAATGTTTCAGCCTGAACAGGTAATATTTTCTAAAGTTATCAGCAATTGAAAATAGGACCTTATAATAGAAAGTCTCAGGCAACCTTAATTATAGGTGTAACTGCCTAGAGCATACTCTAAGGCAAAATCGTTTAATATAGGTATTTAAAACTTAAATAAATTTTACATGGTATTTAGAGGAACCAGATTTGATGAACCAAATTGAATGAAACATTTCTATTCAGCCTTTCCTACTTATGCTAAAGTTGAGACAATTACTTTTGGAGTATATGTATGAACACCAAAAAATATAGGAGTACTTGTGGCACCTTAGAGACTAACAAATTTATTTCAGCATAAGCTTTTGTAGGCTATAGCCCTCTTCATCAGATGTCACCAATGCCCCTCCACCATATACATTGGCCAAACCAGACAATCTCTATGCAAAAGAATAAATGAACACAAATCTGACATCAGGAATCATAACATTTAAAACCAGCAGGAGAACACTTCAGTCTCCCTGGTCACTCAGTAACAGACCTGAAGGTGACAATTTTAAAACAGAAAAACTTCAAAAACAGACTCCAACGAGAAGCTGCTGAACTGGAATTAATTTGCAAATTGGACACTGTCAAATTAGGGTTAAACAGAGACTGGGAATGGCTGGGTCATTACACTAATTGAATCTATTTCCCCATGTTAAGTATCCTCACACCTTCTTGTCAACTATCTGATATGGACCATCTTGATTATCACTACAAAAGGTTTTTTTTTCTTCTGCTAATAGCCCATCTAAATTAAATAGCCTCTTAGAATTGGTATGACAACTTCCACCTTTACATATTTTCTGTTTGCATATATATCTTACCTACTGTGTGTTCCATTCTGTGCATCCGATGAAGTGGGCTATAGCCTACAAAAGCTTACGCTGAAATAAATTTGTTAGTCTCTAAGGTGCCACAAGTATTCCCGTTCTTTTTACGGATATAGACTAACACAGCTGCTACTCTGAAACCAAAACTGTATACCACCATTTTGTTATGTGAATCACGCTTGCTTCTCCTGCTTTCTTTCCAAGCTTAGCTTTTGTGGTTCTGTGCTCCCCTAGATCATGTATTCCCCTGCTCACTATTCATTCCGTGTCTTCTTTACTAGCTCCTTTGCTTCCTTTCTCCTATCTTGGGGGGGGTTCCTGCAGGGTCTTTTCTTTATCCTCTCCTCTCCTATTTCTATTCTGTGTACATGTTATCTTTTCTCATGGATTTAACTACCACGTTAAATCTGATAGTTCTGGATTTACCTCTCTCTCTGTATCCACTCACATGTAAGAATACATGCCAGAGGGACAACTACAGATGTCCAACAACCATCTCAAACTTTAGTCTTCTCACTTTCCTCCTAATCCTCCTCCTCTGCTTCTCTTCTCTAGTTCGACTGAGAACTCCACTTCCCTTCCTGATTCCCAGGCCCATAATCTTTGATTGTTCTCCCCCATCCCTTCTCCCATAGTCAATCTTTACGTCTTCCTCTTTATTGTAACCAAAATCCACCTTTTTTGCTTACAATTGTCCACTAGTGGCAGATTAGCCACTGGGCATACAGGACCCCAGTGTCTAGGGCCCCAGCCAACTGGAGAGCCCCAGAGCTCCGGGTAGGCAGGGAAAGCCCCCGCTCCTGGACATTAGTGCCAGGTGGGCAGGGTGGTGCAGCTTGGCAGTTGAAGGTCCCCGTGCCCCCGACCCTAATCCCTGGTGCCATCTGCATCTCTGTTCTCACTTCCCCTGCTCAGTCTCCCTGCTTTCATCCCTATCCTCTTACTTTCATGCCCTTTTCTCGTTCTTGATTTTGCATTTTCTGTTATCTTGACCTGACTAGCATACTGTGCCTGGGGCAGTCTCCCTCTCCTGGTGTGCTAAGCACTGTGTCCTTGCTTCAACTGCCTCCTTCAAACCCATCTTTTCAAGCCAGTACCTCCTTCCTTCTTATTCCCATTTTTCCGTATTCTTCCTGGTTTATCAATCAAAAACACATTTAATATCAAATGTTTAATACTAGAATGAGCTGTTTCATTTTCCAGATCAGCTCAAATTTGAACATTTTAAGTTAGTACAGGATCAGTCAAAGCAAAGTAATGCTTGTTACAGAGTATTTTTTTTTACAAGAAAAGTATTTCACAGATATTGTAGTGCTGTCTACTTACAGATCATTGTCTTATTCTTAAATAATCTTCCCTTTCAATATGCAAATGAATAGCATTCCATCATATTCTGTCTCTGATTGTTGTAGGGTGCCTTGGTCAGTGCGAGTGCAGATGACACGCTTCATTTGTGGAACCTAAGACAGAAACGGCCGGCTGTTCTTCATTCTCTGAAATTTAACAGAGAACGGTAAGCCAGTTTGACAATAAATATAGATGTTATTTTAAAAACCAACTAATCAGATTTTGCAGATGTAACTGTGGTGGGAGGATTTGTTGTTGCATATGGGTTCTTGTTTGGTTTTGAGTTTTTTGCTGACTTAATGAATGATCTAGCCATAGTCCTTTACTCAGTAATTCCTATATTGAAGGGAATATTCTTCTTTACACTGTAACGATGTGGAATCCAGATTTTTGACAAATTGGACCTTCTTATTTTCCAGTAAATACTGCTATGTTAACATAATAATGTAGATGTGTAATATAATTACGATAGGTAAACCTCAAATGATTCAGAGCTTTGCTTACATGATTAGTTTTGCTTTTTGAATGTCTAATAATTAGAAGTCTCTCCACCAAATTGATCAAATCGATGGTAGAATTTATCAAATTTAACAACCTATAGGTTAGTCACTTTTAAATATGCCTGTATTTTCAGAGATGCTGAGCACTCAGAATGCTTTGACATCAGTTATAGCTGCAGGTAGAGAGGAAGGATTGTAGAAGAGCAGCAGCATTGTTATAGTTATGGTTAAGACCAGCTTGCTGTTTAAAGTTTGACTGTTCTAAATATCTAAAAGTGTATGGTGACTTGGATTGCCTTGAAATTTGGTGTGCTTCATGGGAATTCAGGGTAGGGTCAGTGATACAAATTCAGAACCATTTAGCCAAGTATTTCTTAAGATACATCATGGGACGGGGGGTGGTAAGAGTGGGGATGGGAAGCTTTTCTTAAAGTTGACTTATTCTGGCAACCCTTTTTTTGTGAACAGATAGAGCTCAAACTATGGCTCATAATATTGCACTATGGTCTCCAGTACTTGAGGGTTACCTCATTAGTATGTTGTATGGTACCCACCAGCCCTTTGTGGGGGAAATCAGATAAAAACATCAGATAAGAGTTTGCTTCTATAGTTTGGCATGTGCCAAGCAGTTCTAAAGTTCACATGTCGAACAGATTATTCTCAGCATGCATGAAAGAAGAGTTATGAATTTTTTTTAAGGCTGAAAATTCTGTTACCAACTAGATAGCCCAAGGGGCTTAAGCAGTCGTCCTTTACCCTCACCTTTTGTGTCAGTTCAAGTCCTACTTAGTGGAGAAATCTTGAAAAGGTCAGAATCATGTTGCTAAGATTTGTCTCTGTCAGGTGTGATGATTTGGTTGTTTTGAGTGAAAGTACTTTGATTACCTTTCTCTTCCTCCTCCCCCCACAAAAGACATGTGACTGTTTCCTGAAAGGCAAGGGACATTTTAGTGTGGGGGGAATAGAATGACAGGAATTTGGGGCTGCATTGAGAGGAGGGGGAATTCTGGGGAGTGGAATAAATGAGGCTGAATGGTGTGGGGATGAGAGGACTTGGGTGGCTCAGGTGCAGGAGAGGGACACTGAGAGGGGGACATAGGGGTGAGTGGCAGGGAGAATGGGGGCAAAGTTGTCTCAGCCCCACATTCTCCCCTTGTGTGTGTGTGCCAGGATCTGGGGGCCCTTTGCCCCTCTAGAGCAGTCTGAGCGTCTCTCCCTGCCCCACCTTAATGTGAGCTGCAATCTGGGGTTCCTTGCTCCCGAATGGTGGCTGAGCCCCATTCATTGGTATCCTGTAAGTAAGTGTGAAGTGGTTGTTAAATTGCACAAGTGTGGTATTCTATCAGGAGAGTACAGTAAGTATTGAAGATAGAGCAGATGCAGGTAGCTCCTTTTTCCTGTGCAGTGAAAAAGCAGAGTGCAAGTATGTGTGATGTGAGTGTCTTGGATTATCTCTGAGGGTAGAGTTAAGGTTACATGGACATGTAACTTATCTCTATATTCCTGGTTTTCTGAAGTTTAAGTTTTTCCAAACAGTGTTCTAGAAGGGCATGAGCTCTTCCTAGGCAACCTTAACTGTGTGAACAAAGTTTATTGCCATTTAATACCCTTTTTGGGTTAGCAGTGTGAAGGTTGGGGACCTCTGGAGACATCCAGATACTTAGTGCAGTGCTTGGGAGAAGCCAGTGGCCATAGTACATGTAGGTATCAGTGATACAGGGAAAGGTAGGGGAGAGGCTCTACAGGCCAAATTTAGGCTGCTAGGTAAGAAAGTAAAACCTGGGACTTCCATAGCAGCATTGTCTGAACTGTTTCCATTTCATGCACATGACCAATTAGACAGTCAGAAGTGCAAGGTCTTAATGAATTTATGAGATGATGGTGTTGGGAGGAGGGATTTCAATTTAAGAGAAATTGGAGAACAAAGGAGCCTATAGAGGAAAGATGTGCTTTACCTAAACCAAAATGGAAACAGATTAGTTGCATGTAAAATTAAAAAGGTCATAGAGGAGTTTTTAAACTAAGGATTGGGGAAAAGCCACCAGGTGCAGAGGCGCATACAGTTCAGACAGGCATCTCTTTGGGGAGGATTTATTAAAGAGGATATTAGGATAGCCTATTAAAGAGGAGAGGATCGAAGTTGGTAAAGTACAGGTAGGAACTGAAGAGAAACAGTCAAACAAAAGACTGAAGGTAGTCAAGAAAATACTGACAAATTTTAGAAGTGCTTGTGTACAAATGCTAGAATTCTAAATACTAAGATCTGTGAACTTGAGTGCTTGGCATTCAGTGAGGATATTGATATAATAGGCATCACAGATGCCTTAGTAGAACAATAGTAATCAATTAGTAGAACAATAGTAATCACTATTACTATTACTTACTATAACAATAATAATCACTATTACTATTACTTTCTATTGTTCTACACTTAGTAGAACAATAGTAATCAATGGGACATGGTGGGACCTGGATACAAAATATAGAGGAATGACAGAGTAGGTTGTGCTGATGGGGGAGTAGAACTAGATGTGAAAGAAAGCATAGAGTTAAATATATTGAAAATCTTAAATGAATCAAACTGTGCCATAGAATCTCTATGGATAGAAATTCCATACTTGAATAAGAGTATAGCAGTAGGAATACACTAACAACCACCTGAGCAAGATGGTGATTGTGAAATGCTAAGAGAGATTAGAATGGCTACAAAAAATTCTTCCCAAAGCCCCCATCAATAATAGGGGATTTCAGCTATTCCCATATTAACATGTCACCTCAGGACTGGATGCAGAGAAAAAAAATTCTAGACACATTAAATGGCTGCTTTTTGGAGCAACTGGTCCTGGAACCCACAAGGGAAGAAGCAATTCTTGATTCAGTCCTAAGTGGAGTGCAGGATCTGGTCCAAGAGGTGAATATAGCTGAACCACTCCATAATAGCAACCATAATATAATTAAATTTAATGTCCTTGTGGGGGAGGAGTGAAACAAAAGTCCACCTCAGTAGCACTTAATGTCAAAAAGGGGAACTACACAAAAATGACCAAGGTAGTTAAACAGAAACTACAAGGAACAGTCATGAATGAAATGCCTGCAAGCTGATTGGAAACTATTTAAAAGCACCATATTAGAGGCTCAAATTAAATGAATACCCCAAATAAAAAACAAACCCAAAATACTATCATGGCTAAACAGAAGAGGAAAAGAGGTGGTTAGAGACAAAAAGGTACCTTTTAAAAATTGGAAGTCAAATTATATTGAGGAAAATAGCAAGTCAGGTATAAAAGTATAGTTAGGCAGGCCAAAAAAGAATTTGAAGGGTAACTAGCAAAAGACTCAAATTAACAGCCAAAATATTATAAATACATCAGAAGCAGGAAGCCTGCCATACAGTTAGTGGGGCCACTGGATGACTGAAGTGTAAAGGAGCACTCACAGAAGACAAGGTCATTGCAGAAAAGCAAAATGAGTTCTTTGCATTGGTCTACACTGCAGGTGATATGAAGGAGATTCCCACACCCGAAACATTCTTATTAGGTGACGCGATTGAGGTATCAGTAGAGGTAAAAAGCTTTTGATCAGCAGTGTGCGTTGGCCCATGCCTGTGTTCTGCATGCCTTTGTTCCTCCCTTCCACCCACCAGCTCAAACCTTAGGCCATAAAGGATGGAGCAAGGCCAACTGACCCTCAATTCCTCCTTCCTGCCTGTGGCTGCAAGATGGGATCAAGAGGCCAGGGTTCCTGTCTCTTGCATTTGCATTTCTACACTAGTAGTAGTATATAGTTCTTTACCATAGTTTGGATTAGTTAATTAGATAGTCAGTGTAAGTTTACTTTCTAAGTTTTAGCTTGGTGACATTTTTTTATTATTATTTTCTTCACTTGTATGACCCAGGAAGTTGTTGGTGCCAACTGGCAGAGGGCCCAAGGGTTTATATGGTTGTACAGGGATCCCTGGGAGAAATATATGCATACATTTACCAAAGAGGCATGTTGAGGTCTCTACCAAGAGCCAGTAACCCAGTGATTATCAGAATCATTGCAAAATGTATGTATAGATAATATTTAAGGAGTATGCATCTGTACTGAAATAGATTCTTAAGGTCTTGGAGTTAAGGCAGGTCACCAGGAGATCACCTACCTCCTGCTTCAAGGAACCTTTCTGCAGTTACAGACAGACATTGTCTCACTGACTGGCCATTTGTGTAGTGTATGCCTCACAATGTATGCCTGTTTGCTACTTAGCCAGAGGCTAATTTACAAGACTGGAAATCTCCAGGATGAAACAAACAGCAACACAGGATTGTTCTGGTATACATTGGGGTGCAAGAAAACACACACATCTAGGAGGCCAGAGAGCTTGCTTGTCTCATGAAAGGAGGGTTACAGTCAACCTGACTGTAAAGCTCTGCAAGATTTTTTTTGTGTGAGCAATATTCTACAAGATATGAATATATTGATAATTAAGCCTAGGCTCTAGAATGTGTATTATCATTTTATTTTATATGTAATCGTTCGTTTCCAATACTTGTACTTGCTGTTACTTAAATCTCTGTTTTGTTAAATAAACATATACTTGTTTTCACAAGTAAACATATCTGTGTTTTGTGAGGTAAGTGGAGCTGTGATCTGAGGTAGAATTGGTAAACGTGGTGTAGCAAAGTACCCTCCCTGTCTCACCCGGTATAAGTCTGTTATGCCTGGGAGAGACTGGTTTGGGCAGGGCACTCCTCCTAACTCTCCAAGGGCAAGCTTTTCCTTCCCTTCAGTAGTTTTTTGGCCGGGGTTTTTTCTTCCGGCCAGGGAATGCTGCCTCCCTTCTTGGAGGGGCTCCTTGTCCTGCTGCCCCAGCCTGCTGGCAGCCTCACTCCCTCTCTCTGTCTCTCTCCCGCACCCCCATTCCTCACAGGGGAAGGTTTAAAAAGGTCTCCTTAACTGGCCTCAGCTGATCTCAACTGAGTCTCTGTCAACCTCTACTCAGCTGAATCCAGTTACCTGGATTATCTGAGGTTACCTTTTCTCATTTGGCAAGGAGAGTGCCTTTTACCCTTCTAGGACTGCTTACCACCACTCTCTCCTGTAGCAGTCTGCTCTGGGTTTACCACAGTGGGTGCACTGTTTCTTTGGAAGCAGAGAGTCTGAGTACTGCAACTGTCCAGTGAACCAGGGACTGGATACTCCAGGGAGACACTTGGAAGACATGAGAGTCAGGGTGTGCTGGTCATTCAACTGTAAAGTAACAGCAGGGTTGTGAGGCCTGGAGGGGAGTGGTTTTATGGCCAGTGGAGTTGGGAGCTGACTCACTGCAGGCAGAAACAAGACTTCCTCATGCTAAGGCTAGATGGCAGTTAGGTGTCTCACAGCACTGGGTGCCCTTGGAAAATGTCACAGCTTGGTACTGGGTATTCAGGACTAATCAAAAATCTCCTGGTTTTAAGATTTGTTTGTTATGTCCCCTTAATGACAGATTCTCAAAATATTTGTTTGTCTGTGGGATGAAATTGAGGGATTTTGCACTGAGAAATGGACACTATTTGTTTTGATTAATGTCTGTTTTCAAGCATCCCTTGCTTTTAAAGGTTTCTCCTTTATAAGTCCATGCGGTGTGCTTCGGGCTCTGAGCAGTCCACTGCAAAAGGCTACTACCTCTGCCTCAAGTGTTATAGTTCCTCCTTCACTGAAGTATTCTTCTGTTGATTCTGTTGTCATTCTCTCCTGCCACCCTGGAAAGAGGAGGTCTGAGCACTGCTCCTCTAAGGAGCACATGTGGGGCTCCATCTAAATTGCTGCCAAGCAAAACAGGCAAGTCTGATCTTTTTATTTTTTTTTAAAAAAAGGCAAATAAAGCCTAACCAAGATTCCTTTGTATTCATAAAGACTTTGAATTTAGACTCTCGGGGGGCTTCTGGTACCCATTTAATTGGCACCATCTATCCCTAGCTTCCTCTTGGTATTAATACCATGAGCATGGAACTTCATGATGCCCAGAAATCTCATTGTGTTAGCCCTGCCTGAATCACTCTCCATACTGGAATTGTCCTTTGCATCGACTAGGAATCTCCCCTCTTCCTCCAATGCTCAGACTCCAACAAGGTCTACTCTTCCACAAGAAGAGTGTTCCTCCTCTTTTCTTTCTGATATTAGTGAAAGTGGATCACCTTTCTGCTATCCAGGGTGCAACCCAATGACTCATACTATTCTGGTTGGGTCAAAGCAGTCATAGGGAACTTAGAGAAGGTCCTCCTACCTGGTATCCTGCCATTCCTGGCCACTTGCATATTACCTAGATGGTCTTAGCTCTTGGCCTTACTAGGCAGCTTGAAGCATTCATCAAGCATGAAAATATAGCTTCTCTGTAACATCAAGGCCCAGTTCACCATCACTACAGGTCTTGCTCAGGACATAGCAACAGTCTTTTCATCTCTCTGTGGCAGAGTCTATGCAAGCACAACTTTCAGAAGAGGAGAATCTTCAACAGCAGCTCTCTGAAGTGATTCTAGCTCATATATCCCCACTGCCACATGAAGCTGTTGCGCTATCTTCCCCCTTTCCGCTGTATGACTATAGGGATAGGGCATTTCAAGACTTTTTTCCAGGATGGTAGGAGCACTGGAGATCCCCATAGCCTCAAAAAGGCCCATAAATTATTGGACATTTTATATTCGTTGCTTGAAAGACTCAGGGCCTGTCAACTAGGGCCTCTAGAACCAGCTCAGCTACTTTGGCAAATGCCAGCATCTAAGATCTGTGGAAGGGAGAGGGTGGAGATTGAGGATCCCTGCACCCAGAAATCTAATGCTCACAAATATGAAGGGCATAAGCCACCTAGGGCTCAAAAGAACAAGTAGATAAATGTTTTGAGGTAGGGAGAATGTTTTAGGTAGAGAGTGATTGAAGCTTGTAAATCTCATCATGGAGTTCATTATTAATCACATTTATTATGGCAGTTCCTAAAAAACAACCGATCATGGGGCCCCATTGTGCTAGGCACTGTACAAACACAGTGTAGCAGACAATCTCTGCCCTGAATAATTTACAATCTAAGTAGACAAGACAGTCATAGGGCAGGGGAATGATGAACAGTGTCGTGGCAGCAAAAGACATGTTAGTTTCATTGTATTTTTTTTAGGTGGGTTCAATCTAGGACAGGCTCATGTAAATGGGAAGAAAAGTGAAAGAAGAGAGGATATTGAATGGAAGGAGGGTCAGAAGGACAAGACAGGGGAGAAGAGTTAAGAGGATTAGGTGCAAAGTGAAGCTGAGGTGAAGAGACTATGAGGGAAAGGGAGAGAGAAAAGATGAGTTGGAGCAAACAGTCAGTCAGCAGGGCAGAGGAAGTCCAGTCCAGTCCAGTCAGCCGTAGATAGTTCTCTGAATGTCCAGAGCAGGAGTTCTCAAAATGGGGGTTGTGACCCCTCAGAGAGTCACAAGGTTATTACGTGGTGGGCTGTGAGCCATCAACTAAGGGAACTTCTAAAATTGATTGTCTATGGCTGTTATAGGATGACAATGCACAAACTTATGCAGCATTATCTGCTCAGCTGGAAAATGCTTAACAATATTATCCAAAATTAGGGACAGTGGAAGGCAGCCCCTCATCTGAATTGTGTTTACTGACTGAGCTTCAGAGTGACATGCAGTAAGTCTAAATTAATATTTTTGATAAGTGTATGAGGCTAGTGAACCCAAAGTTAATGCTATATTTTTTGCTGGTTTACATGATCTTTCTTGCTTTGGCTATTGGTACATTAGTTCAAGCAACATCTTGGCTTGTACAGGAAAACTGGGGAAAAAACATGTTGTATTATTCTAATGGAATTTAAATTTGGACTTGTTAAGACCTGCTGTTCTGGCTATATTTCAAAATTCAGAACCCATAATTACATTTTGGTACCTTGATTCCCTCTTATAGGGCAATAGCTGGGACCAGTGTGGAATTCTATTGTCTAAAGTATTTCTTTTGGACGAAATATCCATCAAAAGTTTCTCTGGAATCTAATATGGATGTTAGAAAAGCTGAAGACTAAGAGAGTGTCCTAAGAAATATGAACATTCTGTTGTCCTTCAACTGTCTCAAGAGTCCCTGAAGTGATTCTTAGAGTATTCACAGTGGTCAACAGGTTTTAATTGTACCTTCCATTTGTAAATGGAAAAGTCAACTATATATTTCACCCACTGTGAGGCATGTCCTTGAATTACATTTCCATTATTGCAGCTTTTGCTATTTTGCCAAACTTCTAATAAATGTTGCTTATATTTGCATGGCATCTCTTATCTTGAAGGATCTCAAAGCACCCAATCTAAATTCCAGTTATAATTTGTTCCATAAATAGGGGACTTCTTACAAGAAATGTTTGTATGTGGTTCGTTCTTGATAAAAACACAAAGAACAAAAAGTTTCAATGCATTATATTGTCAGAGCAAAATCCCAGATTTCCCTTTAAATCTGGTCTTGAGGTGTTTTAGACTCATAGAATCATAGATTTTAAGGTCAGAAGGGACCATTATGGTCATCTAGTCTGACTTCCTGCAGAATGCAGGCCACAGAATCTCACCCACCCACTCCTGCAATAAACCTCCCACCTATGTCTGAGCCATTGAAGTCCTCAAATCATGTTTTAAAGACTTCAAGGTGCAGAGAATCCTTCAACAAGTGACCAGTGCCCCACACTGCAGAGAAAGGCAAAAAAATAATCCAGGGCCTTTGCCAATCTGCCCTGGAGAAAAATTCCTTCCTGACCCCAAATATGGCAATCAGCTAAACCCTGAGCATGTGGGCACAACTCACCAGCCAAACACCCAGGAAAGAATTCTCTGTAGTAACTCAGATCCCACCCCATCTAACATCCCATTAGGCCATTGGGCATATTTACCGCTAATAGTCAAAGACCAATTAATTGCCAAAATTAGGCTATCCCATCATACCATCTCCTCCATAAACTCATCAAACTTAGTTTTGAAGCCAAATAGGGTCTTTTGCCCCCACTACTCCCCTTGGAAGGCTATCCCGGAACTTCACTCCTCTGATGGTTAGAAACCTTTGTCTAATTTCAAGTCTAAACTTCCTTTTATATCCATTTGTTCTTGTGTCCACATCGGTACTGAGCTTAAATAATTCCTCTCCCTACCTGGTATTTATCCCTCTGATATTTATATAGAGCAATCATATCTCCCCAGAGCCTTCTTTTGGTTAGGGTAAACAAGCCAAGCTCTTTGAGTGTCCCTTCATAAAACAGGTTTTCCATTCCTCATCTCATTCTACCCTTCTCTGTACCTGTACCAGTTTGAAGTCATCCTTCTTAAACATGGGAGATCAGAACTGCACACAGTATTCCAGATGAGGTCTCACCAGTGCCTTGTATTATGGTACTAACACCTCCTTTATCTCTACTGGAAATACCTCGCCTGATGCATCCTAAGACCGCATTAGCTTTTTTCATGGTCTAGTGGTGTGGCGACTCACCCCTGCGGCGCCTCCTGGTGGTTGTCCAGGGAATTAGCGTTTCCAGCCTCGGAGAGCCCTCTGCAGGCTGATGTCCTGCTTGCTGCTAGCCCCGCGTCCCTCCCGGACCCCGGTGCCCTCTTACCTGGGGTGCTGCCCCCTGGCAGTTCCCCTTCACTCTGCCTCTGGGCCTCCCCTCCCTAGGAAACCCCCAACCCTCTAATCCCACCCCCCTTGCCTCAGTCTAGGCTACTGCCAGTAATCATCAAGTCCCTGCTCCCTGGGGCAGACTGCAGTGTAAGAGCCAGTCATCACACACAAGGGAGTTTGACCTGCTGCCTTTCTCTGTAACCCAGTACCTCTATGGGCCTAGGACCAGGCCCTTTAGCCTGGGGCGTTGCCAGCCTGGAGCTCCCCTACTCCTCTGGCCTTTCCCCAGCCTTGCTTCACCCTTAGGCTTCCCAGGCAGCTAGATCCATCTGCCTCCTCAGCCAGAAGGAGACTGTTTGCTCCTGGCTCATTGCCCTCTTATAAGGGCAGCTGGGCTCTGATTGGGGCCTGGCCACAGCTGATGCTACTTTCCCACTCAGCCTTTCCCCACCAGCAGCCCTCCCCAGGGCTGTTTTAACCCCTTTTTTCCTGGAGTGGGGCAGCCGCCCCACTATGGTGGCTCGTAGTCATCCTGTGGTCAACCAATACTCCAAGGTTCTCCTCCTCCTCCATTACTTCAAATTGATGCGTCCCCAGTTTATAACTAAAATTCTTGTTGTTAATCCCTAAATGCATGACCTTGCACTTTTCACTATTAAATTTCATTCTATTACTATTACTCCAGTTTACAAGGTCATCCAGATCTTCTTGTATGATATCCCAGTCCTTCTCTGCATTGGCAATACCTCCCAGCTTTGTGTCATCCACAAACTTTATTAGCACACTCCCACTTTTTGTGCTGAGGTCAGCAGTAAAAAGATTAAATAAGATCAGTCTGTAACCCTAACCTTGGATGTGTCTATATTGGATTCCACCTGCCAGCCTGTTGCCCAGTTACCTAGTTTTGTCAGGTCTTTCTAGAGTTATTCATACACCTTCATGTGCTTGACTTAGTCAATTAAATTTTTTCCAGGCCCAGTCTCTTGCCACTATTGAACAGACTGGTTTTTCTCACTCTTTCTGGATCCACAGCCACAATACTTAGTTTAAACTAACTGTCATGACACTTAATCCAGGAACAATACTCAAAGAAATGTTGCCAAATCATGCCTCTGAATTACTTAAGAGGTGCTATCAAAACAAAAATGATTGCCTGCAACCAACTCACATCAAATTTAATTTGACACTTATGACAAGCTATTTTCTATTATGACCTCAACATAAAAAGATCTATAACAGATATGGCAAACTGTTTCTGAATGGCCAGCAAAGAAATTCTATATGTCAAGAATGATAAATTAACTATTTAATATCTCAGTATTAACTGCTATATGTTGCTTCTCTGCTACATCCTGTGTGCTTATTATATACAAATATAGAATATGCAGGAGCACATTCTGTGCAAGCTGTTTTATCAGACCGTTCTCTGCAGCACATTATCCAAGTTTTATAAAATATATAAAGTCAAAATTGACTACTGATATCTGAAGAAATATACGTGTTCTTTTCTCAGACAGCTGTTATGTATATTTGGAGAAATTACTTTGACTTTGAAATATTCAGTGCAGTTTCAGCAAGTGTAATTAAGAGCAGAATCTGGTCCATGATCCTGAAATCTTTAGGTGAAGTTAATTACAAAATTAAAAAGTAAACAGCATAGAAGTCATTGAGATCTAGACAAACTGTTGTATAACATTCATTTGCCTGGCAAAATGGAATAGAACCATGATTTTAATTATTAGCTTTAATTTTCTTGCTATTGTTTCAAATATTTTAAAAGCATGTGCCAAATTGATTCTCGGTACAAACTCAATTGACTTAATAGGAGTTAGCCAGGGATGAATTAGGATCTCTATCATTGACTTGCTTTTAATACTGCATATATACCATCATACGGCTAGATAAAGATAGATAAGATATAGTATCATTAACTTAGAATTGCATAACAGCTTTTTTAAAATGAGAAATGCTAACAAAAAAGTATCAATTGGTCATGGAGAAAAATCTACAATTAATTGCATCAGGGAGACAAAAATCTTATATGAGTGCAATCGCCATAACCCTTTTAATATTCTTCCTCAAGGGAAAAGAAGATAATATCATTTCAAAGAACGTGCCATATATAAATAAGAGAACTGGAATCAGTGCTTCATTTTCCTATCCAAATTGCATCTGGATAATTACATTTCAGCTTCCAAAATTTCTACATGTAGTCTCAATCTGATAGATTTTTTTCCCACCAGTTTGTTTATTTTACTGTTTAGTGTTGTTGTGTGCTGTTAAAACTAAGTAGCGACAGCATACTCCCAAGTTCCTTCATTTACAAGTGAAGAATTAAAATATAATTTATTTCATATGTCTCCAATACAAAATATGACGCTTTCTTGCTATACTAATCTTTACTTTTATAGTATGGTGAATCATAGTATTAACTATTCCATACTTTAAAATACTTGAGTGCACGTTTAACATTAATTCTAATTTTCAAGTCTTTTAATTTTTACTGCTTATTTGAGATGCATTTGTTAAGGAAAAATGTTTCAGTTGTAAATCCTTTAAAAAAAGAACACAGGTGGCTAAAGACTTGCTTCTCAATCAGCGCATTATGGAATAAGCCATGAGGCCAACTTCAGCACCTAAACCTTCTTCAGAAGATCTGGCCCTTCAGAGGGCTTTTGTGCTGCTGTGACCTGCTGATGTGGAGCCAGACTCTGATTCTTCTATAGGGAGAAGAAGATACCATTTTCCTTCATTTTTTCTGCCAAGAAAGAGGTTTCATGAGAGTGACCATAGCTTCTTCAAGGCTCAAGGAGATTCGTATTCCTCATCTAAGAGAAGTACTGGCCAGCACTGAGATTCCTTGAGTGCTCAAGGTAGATCTGGGCTTTCTACCTGCTCCCTAGTATTGAGGCAGGATCATTCCAGCATTGTACCATTATCTCTGGTGCTGTCCAGGAAACAACTGGTGAGTCTGATCCTGACAGCCTCACTCTGAGCACTGACAGTATCAACCCACAAGCTTTTCAGGTAGCAGCACATTGAACTCTTCCTTTCTGTTTTGGACTTGCCTTTGTTACGGGAGTCCTTTACGATGATAATGTCATTGTTAGCCCTTGGATCTGTATCGACATCCAATGGATCTCGTCAGTTACTCTTCCATCTTTGGCCCTGGAGACAATTTCAGCCTCTGCAGGTCTGGTATGGGCCAGATCTACAGATGTGGTACCAGTTCCTTCTTCTGTACTGACGCCCTTTCTGGCATTGAGTTAGTTTTGTCTTGGTGACACTACCAGTACTCAAAGCTCCTGCTGCTATAACTATGTTTGGACTGATGCAGCCTCTGTTCTGGGCTTCAGATGAGTCAGGGCATGGGATGGGTCTAACGGGTGGATCCTCCATTCTGGACAGACTTTGGGAGAGGTGCCTTACAATCTAGCTTGGAGTTGTTCTACGCTTCCTCTTCTCCATCCAGGTACCAGGCTCGAAAGTCTTTGAGGTCCCCAAGAGATTGCTCTCAGTACTGGGACTGGCAGAATTCTTGCAGTAGGGATACAGATTCTTGGCCCAGTACCTACTGGCCACCAATTTCATACCCTTTCCTCTCTCAGGATCTTCAAGTTCCTGATCCTTAGCTCATTCAAAACCATAGTCACCTAACCCTCCTGTGCTCCCACCTCCTGATGTTGCTAGGCTGGAGAACATACTGATATTGCTTCCTGTGTGCTAGGTCAGCTGGAGCCTTGATGGCAGTAGCAAGCTGTATCACAGCAGATTCCACAGGCCCTGCTTCCTTCTCTATCATCCTCATAGGATGAGATTCCACTATACAGTAATAGTTTCCTCTTTCCTGTGTTGAGGACTTTAAATTGTATCCAGATATCCTGAGGCAAATGTTTACAGCCTTGGGCCTTCAGGCAGAGTTTGTTCAGGAGAATTCCTGTAAGTTGGTAGACATTCTCCAGTAGTCGGCTCCAGGGAGAGTGGCTTTCCTGATAAACAAAGCACACTTGCAGCCAACAAAAACTTTGTGACATACCCCAACTTCCTTACCACCCACAATGAAGTGTACTGATGAGAAGTATTTTGTCCCTATACAGCGTTTCAAATGCTTCTACTCTCATTCAGCCCCTACCTGTCTTGTCATAACAGTGCCAAATGAGAGGTTATGATAAGGGGAGGTATAAGTCAGCACTAAAGACAAAAAGTTTAAAAGGTTAGATTTAGTGGGGGTGGGGGGAATTATTCAACTTGCTCTTTAGAAATGTGCATTGCTAATCAGCAGGCACTGTTATCCAAATATGACATTGTAAATTGGGAGACTGTGTTCAAATTTACAGATAAGTTGCCAGAATCTTCCAGGGAAGAGTTGAAGGCAAGTGACAAAGGTGTCACTGTACTTGGTAGAGGAAGAATTATGGCCTCGGCTGTAACAATGAGAAGAGCCTCTTGGTTATAAAGCTCTGGAATAGCTCTTGAGATTTAGCAAAGGTTAGAGGATGGTCAGTTTTTGTTTTCAGAAAAACATGGTGAAATATTTCATTCTTTTAAGTACTTTCATACTGCTTTACATTCACTGGGAGTTTATTCCCCTGCCATAGAGAAGCATTATTATGGAAGTTAACAGCAATACTCGCACAGTGGTTCTTCTGGCAGTTGACTTCCCCTGCTAGGCAATAAGACTTTTCAGGAAGGGACAGTGGTCAAGAGGTGGCCTTCTGGTTTCTATTTAAACCAGCCCCCCTGTCCTCCATTTCAGATTTGGACAAACAACCAGGTTGACTTGCCTATCAAAAGCAGCACTTCACTCGTAAACTTTCCAGTCATGTCTCTGCCATTTGGGGACAGGCTATCTAGGGAAAGGGATTTCCTGATATTCTAGTCTATGGGAGGAGTGAGGCTTATTCTCGATATCCGAGGTCTCAATAAGTACATCAAATACATATAAATCTGCATGCCACCTTTGAGACAATCCTCCCCATGTTGGCTCAAAACCATTGAAGGATCCCTACTTCCATGTGGTGATTTTCCTAAGCCACAGAAAGTTTTTGAGATTTATAGTGATCGGCATGATCAATATGACTGTTTCTTGTGGCCTGTCCTAAGCCTCATGCATATTTATCAAATGTATGACTGTCATAGCAGCATATCTTAGAAAAAGAGGAATTCATGTCTTTTTTTGCCTAGATGATAGTTTAGTGAGAGGCCAGCCTAGAGACCAAATCCTCTATCATGTCCAGTTTGCACTGTCTCTTTGATCGTCTGGGTCTGATTTTGACCAAAGGACAGTCAACATTAATTCCAACGTTACTAGACTCTGAGTTCAAGAGCTTTTCTACTGAATTAGCAATTTTAAGAAATTCATCACCTGTGTCTGTCCCTTCAATTTCATCGTTCAACTACAGTCTGTGTATGCCTGAAGTTACTGGGTCATATAGACTTACATAGTACAGCATGCAAGATTGTGTCTTCATCTTCAACACTGGCTGAAGTTGGTTTATCTCCTGAGCTGTCAGTCAATGGACAGCCTGGTTCATCTCTGGTTTCCACCAGCCATCCTGGAGTCCTTAGAGTGGTAGACAGATCAGCTCAATGCAAGCAAAGGTGTTTCCTTTACCCATCTTCCACCAACCAGGTTCACAGTTACCAGTGCCTCCACAGTAGGTTGGAAAGCACACCTAGAAACACTGAAAGTCAAAAATGTATGGACAGAACAGGATCAATGTCCTGGGTCTGGAAGCCATTTACAATGTGTGCCAATATTCTTTCCTAAGCAATCAAATGCATATGAGCAGCATTTTCACACATTGAATGTGAGAGGATGCTTGTGTTGTATCTGGAAGGAACTAAATTGTTTCATTCATCACCTCTACTTTTTGTCTCCTATGCAGATAGGATGAAAGGTCAGGTGATCTCTGCAGAGATGATTTCTAGGTGCATCACTTCCTATATGATGACAACATTTGGGGTAGCTCAGACCACTTCTCCACAGAGACTGCTAGCTCATTCTGGGAGGCCCAAGTGGCTTTGATCACATTCCTCAGTGCTGCTTCTATACTGGATATTTGCAGGGCTGCTGTCTGGTCTTCCATAGATTCTTTTACCAAACACCAAGCTATTACAACTGCACCTAGATCCTATGCAAATTTGGAGAAGGTAGTTCTGTTTTTGTTCTTTAAGTAGAATCAAGCCCCACTTCCTTCCTTTACAGGTTGTGAGTTACCTGAGTGGAGTACATGCTTGGAACCACTCAAAGAAGCAAAAACAGTAACCTACCTGAACTGAAACTTTATTCTTCAAGATTTGGGTGCAGACATGTATTCCACCATCCATCCTCCATCTCCTCTGCATCAAGTTTTAATGTTCAATGTGAAGGAAATGAGGGTGATCAGGGTGGTGCTGCCTTTAAATAGCTATGGGAAGATTTATGAAGGGACAGAGGATGCAAGTGCTGCCCCAACAGGTACTACTAAGCAAAGTTATCTGGTTTTGGTGCAGTCAGAGCATGCACACCTGAGTGGAATACACGTCTGCAACCACATCTGGAACAACAACGTTTCAGTTCAGGTTGGAAACCCTGTTTTTACTCCAGCTTCCCTCATGAGGGGTCTGGTGTTTGGAGAGTGGAAAATTCCCCCACACCAAAGGGAGGTGATAAAGCAGGAGTTTAAAAAGGGCTCATGGAGAGAAGACTGAAAGGGCCACACGATAGACAAGCCAAAGTCAGAGAAAGTGAGCTGGGAGGAAAGACTCCATGTCATAAGAACACAAGCCATGTACTGCAGCAGAAGGATCCGGGATGCTCCAGTTGACTATCCCTAGCACAAAGAGTGTTCTGGAGTGGTGAGGAACCTGTGGCAGGGAAAGGCACATAGGGTTTATTATTTCTGTATAGACCTGGGTATTTCTCATGCAATTAATTAAAGAACAGTGGTATTAGAATCCTGTGCAAAGTGTCGGTGCATTTTAAGTGTTACACCTACTGCATGCCCCCTGAAGAGGTAAATGTGGGCCCAGAACACCCACATGGTTAAATGGTTAAACACCCACATGGTTAAAATTCTTGGAGATGGTGTGTTTAAGCTATCGGAGAAGTTTGAGGGGATAAGCACTGTTTGAAGGAGGCTGGGCAGTGTGCTGCGTTAGTCACGTCTCTCAGGGAGGATGCTAGGTAGCGGATCTGCAGCCTGAGAGTGTGCCTAGAGACCCCAAGGCAGTGGTAGTGTCCAGACTGTGATTAGATTCTGGAAGCTTAAAACACTTGGGACCCAGCTGCCAGATCCCCTCAGAGCAGTATGGTGAATGGCCAACAGGGGGAACTCAACTGGATTGTGACAATAGTCAAGAATCTGTACACTGCATGGGAAGCTGGGCCTAAATTCTGTGCCATTCTGATGTGGTAGGTAAGAAATTCTCTGGTATGTTGTTTAAATTTTAAAATGGAGGTTTTTAGTGAAGTAATATTGTACAATGGTACCATTGTACATTGTACAATTGGTACCATTGTACAAATGATAGCCACTTTGTTAATTATTTTATATAAAATTCAATTTATTTTACACTTTTTCCACATTTTCAATTTCTGATACATTAGAGAATATACTGAACCTTTTTCTAACAGGTTCCCAACATATTTTATGAACCATAGTTAAAAATCACTTTATCAGTCACTGAAGTTTAGCCACATTTGTGATCATCAAATCTGACCATCTATATAACACATGCCATGGAACTTCCCCAAAATAATTCCTAGAGCAGATCTTTTAGACACATTCATGGTGAACCTCCAGTGAGGTGAGTAAAGTTTCAGGTGGCCAGTATTTGTTCCAGTGTAGTCACCTGAATTTACAGGAAGGAATTTAGGTAGGCAGCATGTTATTACTCATATAGATCTGTGGCAGGTCAAAGGGGCTAGCACCTTTACTTTGTGAAAAGGAGGAGGATCTAATGAGGAACAAAATGTAGTGGCACTCTTCCAAGCTCCAACCACAAAATAAGTTCCACCCACACGAGATGCTGCTTATAGTAGGTGGTTCGGTTGTTGAAAATATAGTCAGGCATTCTCTCTGGACTCTTTGGATTTGTCTCCTCTTCCTTGAAGTCCTCATATTCCCATGGACTCTTCAGGATTCTGAGGAGTTGGCTTCCCCTTTATGAGGCTTATATGCCTCTTTGGGCCTTTTGACCTTGGCTCTTTCTTGGGCTTCTCCTTGACTGAAGGATGAGGGGGGAAAAAAAAAGATGTCTCCCAATCCCACTCACTTATGGTGCCAAGGTGAAGATTGTGCAGATCCTGATAATATGATCTTCTCTCTCCTTTTCTTCATGCTTTGAGCAGTGAGTTAGCAGTATTCACATTTAAAATAGTATCATTTATATCTGAGCTAGCACCCATTTAGCTGAATGGAGCAGATCACATATCTCAGAGCTCTTGTTTCAGGTACTGTATACGAAAGGAGATCGATTATACTCAGTGCACGTTTTGAGGCTATTTCAGCAACTAAAACAGCTAGAGCCTTACTATTTTTTAAATTAAAGCTTGGTTTCTAGAGAACAAGAGGCAACTTGAAAAAGGAGCCGGTGTGCTATTTACTGCATATCGGCTATATCCAAGCCCTGGAAAAGAGTTTTGGAATCTGTAGTTAGCAGGAAAAGGAAATCTGCAAAAGAAGCCATCTCAAGCATCACAGTATAAGCTAGCACCGTGCTGGGATACTAAAGAACTGTAGAGATTACCTTCCAAAGAAGACCCATAGAGGAAGGAGGGTCCAGTGGGTAGGGCACAAGGCTAGGCTGCATTAACCCTGGGTTCAGTTCCCTGCCCTGTTATGGACCTCCTGTGTGATCTTGGGTAATTAATTTGGTCTGTCTCTCAGATCCCCATCTATACAGTGGGGATAACACTTCCCTACCTCTCAGGGATACATGCATTACAGATTGTGAGAAGTTCAGATACTATGGTAATGAGGGCCATATTAAGTATGTTTATATAGATAAATAGAACCAAGTGCAAACTGATGCTGTGATATCTGACTTTTTTTTCAGAAAGGTCTGAAACAATACTTCTGAGAAGGTGATAACTTCCCTATTTCACTCAGTCAGGGTCCTGTAGACACAACTATGGAATTTCATTTTTCCAACAAGCCACAGAATTATTGCAGCCATGTGCCTGACATGTAGCTTTCTGTCTCCCTGCTCTTCTAGGACCTGCTGTCATCTGCTGCTTCTCTCCAGTTTTCTCCATTAGGAAAAGTTATTTGGACTTCAGCACATGGTCTCTGCACTGTTAGTAGCAGAGGTCAGAGGGTCAGAGCTGTAGTCCATCTTACAGCCAGGGAGCAGGGGACCCAGAGGTGTAGGCTGGTGAGCTAGGCAGCCTGGCAAATGGTACAAGAGCTGAAGGCCCAGGCAGCTGGGAAGATGAGCTGTTGAAGCTGGCTTCAAGTTCCCTGTTTTCTTGGCACAAACAGGGGAACAAAATTTTGAGCTGGACAGGATTGCAAAAGCTGAAATGCAGTGCTGTACAGCTTAGTGAGTATTGTGAAAAAAACTTATTCTCAAAAACAATCACTACCAGATTTTACACTGATGAGTATTTTCAATAGTGAGCCATAGCTGTGTATGAAGGCAGGGTGCAGGAATGAAAGATGTTTCATGGCATTAGGATAAATTAGTGCTAGAGATAGATTTAGTGTTGTTGTTATAGAATCTGGGTATTACCACCCACAGAATTTAGTGGTGGTTACCCCAGAATTTGGTCCCTTTGTGCCATAAAACACACAGGGCCCTGATTAGAGTTTTTAGTTAGAACTCTGAGACTGTGTACTTTGCTTTTGTCTTTCATCTTCATTGTTTCTGCTTCACTGAATCCACGTTCTTACTGCCTTTTCAAAAATTCCCACTGTACCATCGCTTCTTACTTAGCCTGAATTCAGACAATAATTGCAGTTTATCAACTGAATCCTATTCAAATCCCACATGTGTTTTTGTTGTGATGGCTCATTTAGGGAATTGGGGCTTTTATGTTGTTGGTAAACAGGATAGTACATATTGTTCATTCCTGTTCATTTCAGATGCATTTCTCTTAACAATCCATATTTATATTTTTTGCGGTTGAGAATTCATTTTTTTCCTTTAGGTTTCTGGTTACTTCCAAAAATGTTAGTAAACAAATTCTCCCAATTAACTTTCATAAACAATTGCTTTGTTCTGGGCCCTTTCATTCATTCTGGCCTTTTGTACTGACAGGTTCTGTGCTTTGGGTATAGTATAATAAAATACTGAAGTTCATACATCTTTAAAAGAAATGATAATAGCTGTAATTTTTTCATTAAAATGTGTTGCACAAATTAGACTTGTGCTACGTTCAGAGCCTAAGATATGTGCATAAATAAAATGCAGTTGCTTCTCATGCATTTGGTATGGAAAGTTTACGGTGGGATACTGTACTGATGATGTGTTTACAGTCATGTGCAGCATGTTCAGCCTCTAGAGAGCCATCGTGTAAATATTATTTAAAGTGAGAAAATAACTCCTCCTCCTCTCCCTATAGTATTGGCTGACCTTGATAACTTGGCATAGCTATTATCCATCTTTCAAGTCCAGATATTGATTCTTAACACTGATCTATGCTAAACATAATTTATGCCAAGACTGTGAATCTAATGCACTGCCTGTATTGAGAGTGGGAATTAAAGGAGAAACTTCATATGAATAGCTGTTCCCAGAGACATTGTGCCTGAAGAAGAATGGGCCTGCAGGTATACTGGGTGGTTTCCTCCCATGCTGGCCAGGCTCCAATGTGCTCAGTTTTCTGAGACCTTTTACACCAGGAGTTCCAGGATCAAGTTTATGCTTGCCCCCTTCAGAGGAGTACTGTTTACCTGCTCTCTCGCAACCTTTTCCACTCTCCTAATGCACTGGTATAATGCAGGCCAAAGTCTAGCCCCTACACATAAGATGGAAGATGGCTTCTTTTAAAATCTTGTCCAGTTATTTTCAAGAAAAACTCTAAGTTAACTAGCGTACTTGTTCCTTTGGCATACCTGGGCAGGACTGGCTGTTCACTTAGGAAATCACTGGCTAAGAGGGAAGAGGAATCTCTAATCTTATTTCTGATAAGTGCTAATGAACATAAATACTGAATTAAATATTTTCTGCTAGTGAGTTTTGTTTCCTCCAGCTAAGTTTCAAGAAAATACACTTTAACCTTTCCAGTCCTATATTTCAAGAACCACCTTGAGTCAGATGCATAAAATCCCACACTTGCCTTTAGCATTAGCATTATGAAGTGCATTTCAGGATAACTTGTTTTGAGATTATTTTACAACAACCAAGACAAATATTGCTTACTGTATTATTGCTTAAATGTTATGTATATTAATTAAGACCTTTGTCTTAAAAGCATCTATCGAGGCCTTTGGAAAAAACTGTTTTCCTTTTTCCTGGTCATGAATTAACTCCAAACCAATCATGCTTTTCTCAGATTTGTATGTTATGAGAAAGCTAATGGAAACCATAGGTTGCTTCCCAGGACTGTACCAGCATCCAGCAGTATGAGGATCAGTGATCATCAAAGTTAACTTACAACTAGGGTTGACCAGATGTCCCAATTTTATAGGGACAGTCCTGATTTTGGGGCCTTTTTCTTATATAGACTCCTATTACTGCCCACCCTCATCCCGATTTTTCACACTTCCTGTCTGGTCACCCTACTTACAACCAACCACATTTGCTGGATCCCCTTCCCTAAAGCTGCACCATGAAGTGCATAAAGAATCCCTTATTACTTTTTGTTAAATGTTTTAGTCTGATCCAAAGCCTGTTGAAGTTAATGAATGAGTCATTGACTTCCATGGGCTTTGGATCGGGCCCTTGATGTGTGTTGCAAAATACATATGATTAAACTGAGGTTTCCAAACTAAGAAAAATTTCTTCACCTTCTTTCTCAAAAATTCCAACCTTAAGCATTAGTAAGCCAAATTTGATAGCCACAGCCATACAAACAATAACTACTAATTAAGAAATTTTGAAAAGTGATCTTGAATTATGAAGAGTAGTGCAACATTTTGGATGTATTCACATTTCCGTGTGGTAGATAAGCTTGAACTGATGATGAAAGTTGGTTCCTATAACATTGAGTTGGGGTAATACAGTTTTAAGTTATTTTATATTAACAGGTGTTAATATAATTTTATATTAATTAATAATACATTAATGAAACATTTAATTTTTATTGCCATCACCAAGGAAAAGCCTTGACTTCCAGAGATATGAGAATGAAAATAGGATGAGAATTGTCAAGGCTTCTACATTAAGGCAAGGTATCCTTTAGAGACAGCCAGAATCTGCTGAATTCCTGATGATGGTAGTTTGTTTTTCAGTGCCATTGTCTTTGTTGCCAAGCCAACAGCGTATTGGACAAAGGGCATGACAACCCACTTCTTTCCCTTTGGATCATCAGGGAAATACTCCTGCAGTTGTGTCTACAGTTGCCTCAGTGAAGTTGGTGTTAAAGAAAACTACTTTGTTTCCTCCTTGCACTTAGGCCAGTTTCCCGATTTTTGATTAATGTTTCTCCCCTGTTGTACGTTGGCAGAACATTCAGATTATGTCCTTGGAAAGAACATACTTGTAGGCACCTGAAGAGGTCAGCAAAGTAGGTTATGTGAGCCATCAAAAACAAGTTACTGATGGCATCAGCGAGAGGAGATTGAGTTTTTGGGAAAACTTATGCTACTTCCTTTTACTCTGACAACTTCTCTTTGCACTTTACCTTGTGTGAGCCACCTTGGTTCAATGTAAAAGGAGTTGATGGTGAAATGAATCTATTTTATCTTAGAGCAATGCAGAAGTTCAAGAAATGATTGGGAAGACCTTTAATTAAGCTTTAACAAATTGCCGGAAAACCTGCATCATGTCCTTCAAGAAGCATTAAATTAGATGATTTTGGCTCTGTGACCAGACCACTATTCTTACTTGGCATTGTCTTGGCATGGTCCACTTAGACTGCAGTACACTATGCATAGCATAACATATTGCTCTTACTGAGACTGACACTAATATTAAGTCATTCTCCTTTAAATTTCTTACCATAAGTGATAGCAGCAGCAGCAGCATAGAGAAGGAGCTGGCATTTTTACCACCATGCTATATAATCCTAGGCCTGGTCTATATTACAAAGTTAGGTCAACATAAGCTGCCTTACACTGACCTAGTTGCATATGTGTCTACACTTAAATTTGTCTCCCATCAATGTAAGTGCCCCTCTATGGTGACTCAGGAGCACCACCTCCTCAAGCAACATTGATAGTTGATGTACTGAGGTCGATGCTGTGTTGCCTGTGTTGACTTAATAGTTCTCCTGCACCTGTCCCACAATGCCCGATACTGGCCACTCCAGTCATAATTGCGAACTCCACTGCTCAAAAGTCACAACCTCCATCTTCAAAACTCCACGAATTTTTCAAATGCCTTTTCCTGATTGTCCAATGTTGTGAGCACGTCTAGCAGCTCTCCTTTGTTGAATGCAGTTGCTCCACTGACCATGCCAGCTATGTGCTGCAGATGCATGCTGGCCTGGAGTGATCAGGAGACATTGGATCTCTTGGGACTGTGGGGAGAAGAGGCTGTGAAGGCACAGCTATGGACCAGCCATAGAAATGTGGACATCTACAAGGAAAGATACTGTGGCAGGTGTACCAGAAGGTCAGGGAGGCCAACAGTCAGTCTGGTGCCAAGCTACAGACCTGCCACTTTTATAAAGAGCTGTAAGCCATACTTGGTGGAGATTCCACACCTCCTCTCAGACCACTGTAGAAACCTTTTGAGAGCTTGAGAGACAGAGACTCCTACCATGAATAGTAAGGAGGAGAATGCGGATATGTGACTGGAGGTCCAGCTATACCATGAGCCAGGACCTGTTTGAGACTCTACCGCAATTAAGCCAGTACTGGCAGTTGAGCACTAGTGTGACCAACACAGGGGAAAGAATCTTGGGTAAGTGATGCACTGCTGGTGCCCTCAACTTAACAGGACATAGCTATTGACTTTTCATTGATTTAGGTAGTGTTATCTGCTTTTCATTTCCTTATAGAGTTAGACCATAGGAGATGTAACAGTTTGTTTACATACGCAGGGATGTCCCTTGAATCCTCCTGAGAGCGCTCAATAAAATTGTCATGGAGGTATTCTGCAGTCCTCTTGCACAGGTGTTTGTGGATGGCGGCCATATTTCTCCCTCCGTGGTGGAACACTTTCCTATGCCAATCAGTGGTAACTTCAGCAGGCACCATTGCAGTAAACAGGCTAGCAGCATATGGGTGCAGGTAGCTTTGGGATACCAGCAGAATCTGTGCTCTCTGTGCCTTTGTTACACTTGGGAGTGAGATAACAGCTCAAATCACAACTGCCTTTGGAAAGTGGTGCTGCTATTCAGTGTCATTGTTTTATGCAACTGAATAAATTCCTTCCTTTTTTCCCCTGGCTGATGGTGGTCCACATTCACCATGGCTGGCACTCTGAGTGGTGCCATGCAGAAGCACTCCAAAGCAGAAGTGTCAATAAGCATGTCTTGTTTAAAACTTTAGGGGAACAAGGGAAGGGAGCTCTGAATATTTTTGCTCTCTGTTGTGACTATACTGACAGTGGTACCACTGTGTGTTTTACCTGGAACGGCTACCATTGTGGCCTTGAGAGGTTCCCCCTCCACACATGTGGAACATCGGAGCCAGATGAAGAGGAGAAAAAAGAGGACTCAGGATGACACGTTCAGCTAGATTCAACATCAGATTCTGAGCAGAGGGCCTGGAAAGTGAATATTGCAGACTGGATGGAGAAGGTTAGAATGGACAGAAGAGAATCCCAGGAGTCACAGCAGGAAAAGGAGAGGGAGATGCAGCTGGACATAATGGGACTTCCCTGGCAGCAAACACAAAGGCTGCAGACTCTTATAGACCTACAGGTTCAACAATCCCAGGCTCGCCTCTCTTTGCAGTCCATGGAGAACTCCATTTTGCACCTCCCTGCACATTCCATTTGGCCTCATGTGCCGCATCCCCTGTCCCTACTGTTCTACACCACAGGACCGTAAGGACAACCAAACTGACTTGGGAGAGCCACAGTTGCTTTATGTATAGCCAACATGAACATGAATGTTCTTTCTCCTTGGTAAGTGCTGTTCCATTTACTACATTTTTTATATATTTGCTACACAGGGTGCACTGCACTATACATTAGGACAGGCAATTCTTATGAGTATGCACAATGCTAACGCAAAGAGCCAAGTATGCATGTGCACCAGTGATTTACTAACTGCAGTGGCTTTATGCAGACATCACTTGGGTCAGTTGAAGTTTGTAGTATAGACATGGCCCTAGTAAGAGCAAGAGATGAAAACATAGTCAGCAGCCAACGTCTTGTCTACACTGAAGGCTGCCACCAGTGGAGCTGCCCTAATGGCAGTGCAGTGGTATTTATTTATTAACGGCTCCATATAGACAACACTTCAAGGTGGATATCTTTTGCTGCTTCCCATAATATCTCAAATAAGCATTCTCTCCTGTGATATGTCGGTGCAGCCATAGATACTTCTATTGGTTTATCCAGATGAATTGCTGAATACTCTTTTTTTCCTGAGTTTTTAAATCAATTGTTCTCAGACACCGTGAGCTAGGTTCCCTAATATAGTATGAAACAATGTTACTTGACAAAAGCGCTTTTTTTCAATTTGGGAGCTGCTCAGGAAAGGAAGAAAGTTTCTGCAGGGGATACGCCTTGCACTGCTGTGTGGTTCATAAAGATAAAAATAAATGTCTGAGGGTCATTTGTGTTGACATTGCCAGTAGAGCTGGTCAGAACATTTTTGATTAATTTTATTTGGTCAACATGTGGTGCTTCGCCGAAGCCAAAATGTTTCACAGAGGCATATCGATTTTGACAAAGTTTTTGCTGGGAAGATTTCTGAAATCCAAGGTGTACACTTGTAGGTCAGTTCCACAGAGAGAAAGCGTAATCAAAAATCTGACTTTTATGATTAAAAAAAAGATATTTTGAAATAATTCCATTTTATGAAAATGTTTGAAAGGTTTTATTTTCTTTCCTGTGCAGCACAAAAACAAATTTTGAAACCTTGACAGTTATTGCAAAATGGAATTATCATTCTCTGGCCACCTGTAATGGCCAGTCTGAGGGATCAAATTTTATTGATTTTTTTTTTTTCAAGGCTTGGGTCCCTCCCCCCAAAAAATCCTCAGATTTATCAGTCAGTGACAGGTTGTTGGGTTTCTGAACATTGCAAGAAATTCAAACACTTCATAATCTCAAGAATGCCACTTTAGCGCATGCTACATCCTGTTGTTTCTCATCCCCTGGAATAACAAATATGTTGTATTTTAACCAGACAGCAAGTGTGAAAAATTGGGATGGGTTGGTGGGTAATAGGAGCCTATATAAGGGAAAACAAACAAACAAAAAAACCCCAAATATCAGGACTGTCCCTACAAAATCGGGACATCTGGTCACCCTACGTATTTTCCATCAGATTTCCAGATTTTCTTTCTGAGTCAGCAATGAAACAACTTGCCACAATCCTTTTCACAAAACCCTCTTCATTTCCAAATTTCTAGTTGGCCAGATCTGAGTAGTAATAAGGATGATAAGGTATGCAAGCACTGCCATGTGAGCTCAGCAGTGCCCTTGGCCCTTAGCAATTACAAATGACAGGTCTGCTATTCTAATTCAGTGGTACATTTTGACATGACCTGTGTATATGGGTCTTGCGCTTCATGTCAAACATATTAAATATATTGAAAATGGGTTTTTACAAGATAAATCTAGGCACTCAGATACAGGTTTAATACGGTCTTATTAACAGAGGCTTTAGCAGCCTGGAGTATCTTACACTACTCCACTATCAGGGATTTTCAGGTTAAAACAATGACATTTTAAAGGGATACACCATTACAGGATTTTGTGAGTACTTTTAAGAATAATTTTAAGTACTGAATTTCTTTCCAAATGTTGTATTTTTGTGTGACCTACCAAAGCCTCCTCTCAGATCCATTCTGCATTGTTCATTAATATTGCAAACTATAATTTGAGAAACCATAGTATTAAACCACTGAAAAATAAGCAACTCATCCTTTATATTAAGTCATTTGGTTTTTAAAGCTAAAATTATTTTTACGCTATCCCCGTGCTGTTCAAACACATGACAGCTCTAAATGGAATCAAATCCACTGATTTAGGGTAATTTTTCTTTCTTTCATATTAAACTCTGGGCATCAAGCCAATAAATCAGAAATAATATTGAGATTACCTCATTATGCAGTACATGATCAAGAAAAGAATACAGATTGCAAGGAAACAAGAAAGATTAATCACAAAGTCCCTGTCTGCTGAAACATGGCAAATGGATAACAGCTGGTCTCTAATAAATCTGTGTGATATGAATTGATGGAAGCTATTAAAAACCCTCAGGATTTTTGACCTTAAGTCTGTTTCAATATTCTACTCAACCTTCAACCCAAAAGGTCATTTAAAAAGTGTATTGCTCAGTAGCTGTATCAGCGGGACTTGAATGCAATACATTAGGAATTCATGACAGAGCTGTTATATAGTAGGCACCATAGTTGTAGCTGCAACAATTCTTTTAGAAAAAATGGTATTTGCATCATTAGTCTGCTTTTCCAGCAGTATAACAATTAGGGAATGGCAAAATCATTCAGATAAAAACAAACCTGAAATTCTCATCTTTGAACTCAATCAAACTTAACTTTTGAGGCTGGAAAATGTTTGCTAACAATAAAAGGAAAATGCGACTCAGCACTTTCTAATGTGGGATGAAATACTACAAGAGACTCTTCTTCTCCTAATCTCTTTGATATAGCCACAACCAGGAATATGCAGGAAATAGTTTAAGAAACACTCCTCTTCTGAGATTTCCAGCCCTATTTTCTGCTGCTTTTGTTTTTTAGCTTTATTTTAGTTGTAGGAAAAAATGGCTATATCTTTTCCTCTGCATTGTCCATCAGTGTCACAAGGGTTTATAACCAAACAGTAGATAGAGAAAAATCCTGTAACTCTCTTTCTCCCTCCTTCCCTCCCCCCACCACTTCCCAAAAGAGGAAAGCAGCAATCCAACTTCTCTCTGCTCGTTCCTCTCTCAGTCCTTTGGCTAAATTCACTGCTCGTATAAGTGCTTAAACTAAAGTTGATTTTGACTAGTAGGCCTAAGTGGTTCACTCATTGAATTGATCCATCCCGCAACTTGAGCGGCTTAGAAGTACAATATTCAAATTACATAAGGCTATTGATCTCCTTGACTATTGCCATTATGGCTTTCAGACCTGCCTCTGGCACTGTGACTGCGCCGATGGTACTCTTTGACCACCTCTTGGAAAAAGTAAAGATCAAGGGCCTGTGGTAGGACTGTTATATCTATCAGCTGCCTCTGCTATTGGTGATGTCCATTAAAACTTTGCAAGGGAATTTGATTGAAGGCAATATAGTGTACAATTTCACCGAGACTAATGGAGCCAGATAATTTTCCCCAGGATAGTAAATTGGTCACATAAAATTTCATCTCATAGCTGAATTTTACATGCCTTATATGCCTGTCATTCTTGTATAGCTCCTTGACTCCCAACAGGGAGAAGTCCTTATCCCTCTTTCTCTCTTACTTATTGTCAGTGAAATTCTCAGTCTAGTTCTAAAGCTAAACACTACAGTGAGTGAGGTAAAAGAACCTGGATAGATATTTTATCTATTTCTATGGCGCTCATCACTTTAGTAGGAGAGGCCTTTGCAAAAAGATGAATATTGAAGCATGCTCTGATTCTAGTCCAGCTCAGTCTTATCTCCTCTGTTAGGTCACTCTTCAGTCATGCATCTTTGATGGTGATTGCCTTATCACTGGCTCCTGAAAGGTTGACCCAGGATATTCTCTCTCAGCTGCATTGTCTCAGGACCTTGAATTGGCCTCAGAGGCAAATTGGGAATCAATGGAAGGCATGATTCTTTCTCTGAAGCTTTTCCTGTTAAGGAAGTGGGATGCTGTGCTCTCATGACGTGGAGTTCCATGTTGTCTCAGTCATTCATCCTAGGTGCAGTGATTATAATAGTTCAGCCCATTGGGGGTGGTGGTGATTTGTTATTTGTATTGTGATTGTTCTTAAAGCCCCCAATCAGGGCATAATTGTACTACGTTCTGTATTCACTTATAACCAAGAGATAGTCATTGCCCCCAAGAGCTTACAATCTAAATAAAACTCAGGCAACAACTGCGTGCATCATTGTGGCTACTTTGTCTGGGAGGGATGAAAGTAATTTCCTGTTGAACTAGAGATGAAATAAACTCTTGCAAGTTATCTTCATGGAGTGTGGGGGACAGGAGAGAATGACCATCTCTTCTGGGTGCTGGCCTTTTGGATTCCCAGTAATGTCATGTGCAACGATGTTGGATTGCTGCTCCAGGGACCCAGTGGCATTATTTGGGGGTAGAACTGGTGTGATGATATTTTTGAATATAAGGAAAATTGGATGGTACCTGCACATTGGACATACTATTGTTTGTGGAGTGACAGTATGATCAAGTGAAAGAATGAGGAACTGTCATAGTTGAATTAAAAGAAATGGAAGACGGGGATTGCTGCATATCTTACGGTCTGGGTCAGGGGTAGGCAACCTATGGCACGTGTGCCGAAGACAGCACACGAGCTGATTTTCAGTGGCACTCACGCTGCCAGGGTCCTGGCCACCGAACTGGAGGGCTTTGCATTTTAATTTAATTTTAAATGAAGCTTCTTAAACATTTTATTTACCTTTCAGACAACAATAGTTTAGTTCTATATTATAGACTTATAGAAAGAGACCTTCTAAAAACGTTAAAATGTATTACCAGCACGCAAAACTTTAAATTAGAGTGAATAAATGAAGACTCAGCACACCTCTTCTGAAAAGTTGCCAAGCCCTGGTCTAGGTGAACTTACGAAGTGTGTATCTTAACTTTATGTTCTTCCAAATACTAAATAAAATAAGATATTTTTATAAAAGGAGATGTTGCTTGAATTTTGTAGTCTCTAGGCTTATGGATTTACTCTAATAAGATCTCCCATGTATTTTCTACTTCACACTCTGACAGTTTGTCTACACTGCGATTTGTAGTCCTGTTTTAATCTGAAGTAACAGATTTTATAAATTAATTTACATTAACTAACACATTTTTAAATGCTATTCTAGTCACTCCCTCGGTGTTTGTTCCCTGTGGGGTAAACCACCAGCATTTGTGGCTTAGAAGAAATGTTTGAGGAGATGATGGACTACCTTTTGCCATCATGTTAGTTAAAGATTATTTGAGGTAACACAGATTAAAACAGGACCATCAACAAAAGTCCTTAGGCACTGACCTTTAGGCTGTGGCATTATAGAATAATTTTATCTGCCTGGCACTCCCACAAGAGGCTCCGAAGAACGGCCTGGCCCGTTTTCATCAAAGATCCCTTTTAGTGAAAAAAGGAGGGACAGAAAACATTGCAGATAAAGTTGTTTGCCTTCCTCTGAAGCATCAGCTGTTGCCCCTTCAAGAGGCAGGACAGCAGATTGGACGCACCAGTAGTCGAACCTGATATGACAAATTTTGTGGACATGCACAAAATTATTTACAGATACAAGGGTTTTTCAAAGCATTCAAGGTATTGCTATTAAAAATAACAAATACATTTTTAGGAGAGAAATAGATATATCAATTTACTCCTGTTTTTTGTCTAAACAGTGGCTTATTTGGTCTGTGTCCATCTAACCTTATTACATCTCTCAGAGACTTTATAGTGCCAAATTTGTGGCATCAATATAATTTCCAGTGCAACAGATGCGTGTCACAAATACAGAATTGTGAGTAGAAATTGGCAGAAGGTTCAACTATTTTAAAAGCAAGCTTGTTCTTGTGCAAATACAAATATCTGCTAAGAGGATATTGAAAATACGTACATGAATGATTTCTTTTTAGTAAAAGCATCTCATGTTTTGTAAGTTTCTTCAGAATGGGTGGGTAATCAGCACTTTTTGAAAATCAGGACTCTTTAAAGTTGTTCCCAGGTGGATACTCAAAAATATCTAGTCACTTTTGAAAATCTTGCTACTAAGTCTTGCAGCAGATTATATGATATTTAGGAAGTTCTTCTCACACCTCTTACATTTTCACATGGAGGTTTCAAAGTCTAAAAGAGTAACATTTTAAAACTATTTTTCTGTTTCCTTGTTTTTGTACTATTTTTAGGTAGAGCATGTCAGGTAAAGAGGGGCATTTATACCTGATAAGCTTTGAAAGCAACACTGGGCATCCAGCCAATTGACAAGACTAAATAAGTTAGAGGAGGAGAACAACATAAATTCTTACTTAGTCAGCACAAACTAGTATTCATAGTCTTCAGCAGCAGTATTTTAAGAAATCCAGCCTATTTTTCCTAAAATGCAGTTGCAAACGTAGTAAAATAAAATATTGATACTTTCAGCTTTTTCCCCAAAGAGCACTATTTTGTGAATACAAATATTTTAATTACATACCACCCTTTCATAAATGTTGGAAAGAGTACTGGCTGATATCTAGGGTGTGTTTGGATTGAAAATAGAATTCTGTGTCAGAATTCCTTTTTACTGTATACTTTACATGCAGATTTATTTTTAGATACAATAAATATACAAATGTTATAGGATACTTATGTTAAGTTTTTGGTGGTGGGTTTTTAGAAGTATTTAGTGAATCTGATTTTATTTGTATATATTTCATTTTACAGTAAGGTGACTACTCTCTAGGGGTCACAGTTCCAATCACCTTTCTTTGCAGATAAAATGTATAATGCTCATCAGTAAGCTAAGGCTAACTTCTACATGTCAGAGCAACACGTTATTGGGAGAAGGTGCATACATAGAATTGCTTCACACCATGTCTGTGATTTTTTGGTAATGGCTATCTTTTTGTATTTGCTTTCTTTGGCTCTCTGCCTTTTTGGACTATGGGGTTGGTAGTCCGGTCTTGAAAGTACCCCATAATAATGTGTGATTCTTTAAGAAGTCTTTAAAACAAAAAGCTTAGCCCAATGGGAAGGTGTCAGCTCTTTCAAAATGTCCATTATGCTTCAGAATAATTTTTCTTAATTAATGTTATAGGATCTCAAGGGTTTTATGTCCTAGAGTTTAGACTTACAGTAATTCACAAGAGAACTCTGCGGCCAAAATAAAAAAAAAAAATGGAAGTTTGATGTAAAGTGAAATGACTTGCAGGAGGAGTTACTGATTTAGAAAATACATTATTTGGTGCTGATAGAATGGTTTCTTCTTTAATATGATAGACAGTCTTCACTTTATCAAAATGAATTAGGTTGAAGTTGAGGGGAAGATTTTGTATTCGTAATGTTGGAGTTTGCTATGCCTGGAAAAAATGTGTTCCTACAATCTAGTTGTTTTAAGAGAGCTGTTTATCTACAGAAATTCAGAAACAAGCAATATCTCTTGACACATTGCTTTTTCTGACAGTTCATCTATATGTGTTGTGTGTTTAGTAAGCACACAGAGTACGGATTCTGATAGAGGTCTGCTTCATTCAGTGTCTTGAGTTCTAATTGATCAGCATTGCTTAACATGAGCATCTGCATAACATAACAACAACCAGTTACAAATGGCTCTTGCCAGATCCTCTTTAAATGTACAGTTCCCACACTGTACGGAGCCTGACTAGAGTGGGTGGAGCAACATATTCTGTTTTCTGGATGATTTTTCTGTTTTGAAATTGGGCTTTGCTCTAATTCTGAACAAACCCCAACATTATTTCACTCTGATCTGGGGACGTCTGCCTCACAGGTTTCCCTGGAGCCACAGACCCTGGAAACCATGGGGCAGTTCACATGGTGGGCTGCCTTGGAGCCAAGGACACTGGAAGCCCAAGCTTCCCAGCAGTCCACCAGAGAAGCCAAGCAGATTTCCATTTTCTGGCAGCCCATCAGATGGACTGTTCTGGGACTGGGGCCCCAGGGCTTTCAGAGTCCAGGCTCAAGAGTAGCACTGCCTTGTGGATTGCCCCAGAACCCCAATGGAAATCTCTCCAGTTTTCTGGAGGAACTTTGTCGAAACTGAACTGTGTCTGCAGAACACTTCAATTTTGACAAACTGACAAATTCCAAGAAAAAAATTGTTGCATTGAAGTTTTTCTGACCGACTGTAATCCTGGCTACACTTCTGTATTGGTGGGAAGAGAAGAAAAGCTTTACACAGCTGGACACACATGAGAGAGTTCAACCTAGTCCTCTCTTGCTTGTAGTCCTACGCAGAGGAACTTAATAGAACAACATGTACAGATAGATTTACAATAGGAACTGAACACACATATGCAGCTACTTGTTGTTTGAGAGTAATTGACATTAGAGGTGATGAAATGTAATGCAAGAAAATAAGTGTAAATTCAATAAATGTACTTGGCAGATTTATGAAATATGGTTATGTTTAGAGCTTAACACTCAACACAGCAGGAAGTGAGTTTTCCTGGAAATTTCTGGCCAAAGACCTGTCACCAATGCAGTTAATACAATAAGACAGACAAGGGCACGTGAATGCACCCTTTGCAATGTAGCAGACAAAAGTATAACACGATCCGATGCCTGGAAGTTAAACATAGATAAACAGACTCAAAATAAAATGTACATTTTTAACAAGTGAGAGTAATTAACCTTTGGAACAGTTTACCAAGGGTTGTGGTGGCTTCTCCGTCACTAGCAATTTTGAAATCATGGCTGGATGTTTTTCTAAAAGATATGCTGTTGTACACAGGAATTAACTCAAGGAAGTCCTATGACTTGTGTTATACTGAAGGTCAAACTGTATGATCACAATGGTCCTTTGTGGCCTTGGAATCTATTAATCAAATAGTAGTGAATATAGTGTACAGTTAATAACTGGTGAATGGTTGGTGTTACAATGGCATAAATGGAGACAAGAGGAATTACTTCATGAATTTATCAAATATGTACAATAATGTGCAGTGCTGTATAAGGCCTGAGACTCTAGCAAAGAAATGTGAAGCCATTTCTCACCCTGCACTGGAGCTGTGGGTGTTACCACCCCAATGGCTCCTACATTCCACCCCCAGGGAGCCTGAATGCTTAGTCTTTGTGGGTGGAATGGGTTTCATTCTCTCTGTTTAAAATGCTTCTGTCAATGGACCACCATTGCCCTAAGATAACACTGCTCTACAGCCAAAATGCTTCTGAAATAACTGTAGTCAAACTTTACTAATTCTGGGTCACTGAGAACGAAAATGATGCTTAAAATTGTTGATTGGCTCTAGTTTTCAAGATATGCTATTGGGTCAGTACATACGACCCTTGACATGGGAATGGCGGAGGATAAGTGAGTTATAAAGGGAAGGGATCTCAATTTAAACCAGGAGTGACTAAAATATATCTTTGACTGGATGTATGAATAAATCTATGACTGGGTTTGGACAGTACTTGCTTTTTAGGCAAAACAATGAATGATGCAATCTGAAGCTGCGTAATACATGATATGAATTGCGTCATGTTATTGCATCATCCATGACTTCTAGGAATCATAACAAAGCTTACATCATTCTGCTGAACAAATTGCCCTATATCAGCTCTAGAAATCATACAGTATCGTGCTCTCTTATTTGTCAGTGTTTGATTTTGCAAAGGGACACATTTCTGTTTAGCCAAAGTGAGCAGAGATGCCTCGTACTTGTGTGAACAGTGCAGATAACTTCTGCTATGTTTGTGGTGAAGTGACTTTTGCATCACAAAAGCGCAGTATAACCACTATTGTTAAGAAAGCCTATTGCCTTTATTTTGGCTGCAAAATTGGAGATCAGGACAAGAGGTGGGCCCCACACATATGCTGCAATACTTGTGCAACAAATCTTCGCCAGCGGTTGAACAGGAAAAGGAAATCTATGCCTTTTGCAGTGCCAATGATTTGGAGAGAGCCAACAGATCATACCAGCAATTGTTACTTCTGCATGGTGCCTCCAATTGGGAGAGGTGTGTCAAAGAAGAAAAAGTGGACTGTGTATTATCCAAACATTCCATCAGCTATACACCCAATACCCCCCGGAGAAGGACTGCCGGTTCCTGATGCACCAGAATCATTCTCACTTGAGTCAGACGAGGAAGAGGAAGAGGATGAAACTTCTGGTCCTGAACCATCAATGTCACAGGACCCACATTTTCTCCCATCCTCCTCCTCTGAACCACACCTCATAACACAAGTTGAACTGAATGACCTTGTCAGGGATTTGGAACTACCCAAGAGTAAGGCAGAGCTGTTGGGCTCCAGACTACAGCAGTGGAATCTCCTGGCAGGTGATGTTAGGGTTTCCATGTTCCGTGACTGTCAAAACGATCTTGTCCCATTCTTCTTCATGGAAGGTGATCTTGTAGCCTGCAACAACATCGATGGTGTGATGGCAGCCCTTAACATCGTTCACGATCCAGATGAGTGGAGACTCTTCATTGATTCATCGAAGACGAGTCTTAAAGCTGTTTTGCTGCATAATGGCAATGGTTTGCCATCAATTCCAGTTGGTCATGCAGTCCATATGAAGGAAACCTATGACACCATGAAACAACTTTTGAGGTGCATAAACTATGACCAACATCAGTGGCATCTTTGTGGCGATTTGAAGGTTGTTGCTCTCTTGCTTGGTCTGCAGACTGGATACACAAAGTACTGCTGTTTTCTCTGCGAATGGGATAGTCGTGCAAGAGATTCCCACTACATCAAGAAAGACTGGCCACTCCGACAGTCACTGGAGCCTGGAAGGAAAAGTGTTCAGCATCCACCACTCGTTGAATTGAGGAAGATTTTGTTACCACCCTTACACATCAAGCTGGGTCTGATGAAGAACTTTGTCAAGGCCATTGATAAAACACAAGCAGCTTTCATGTATCTCCGTGGAAAATTTCCAAGGTTAAGGGAAGCTAAGATAAAGGAAGGTGTCTTTGTTGGTCCTCAGATTCGTGAACTTCTTCGAGATGATGCATTTGACCATGCACTGCGTGGCAAGGAAAAGACGGCATGGAAAGCCTTCCAGTCAGTTGCAATACATTTTCTCGGAAACAACAAGGCAGACAACTATAGGTTGTTGGTGGAAAACCTCCTCAAGGCATACAAAAGCCTTGGTTGCAACATGTCACTAAAGATACATTTTTTTGCACTCTCGTCTAGATTTTTTTCCACCGAACTGCGGAGCAGTGAGCGATGAGCACGGCGAGCGATTTCACCAGGACATTGCAACAATGGAGAAACGCTATCAGGGCAAATGGAGCCCATCAATGCTTGCAGACTATTGCTGGACAGTGACAAGAGATGCTCCATTTAATGAATACAAGAGACAAGCCAAGAAGCGCCGAGTAGACACTGAATAGGACTAAACTATGTACATAATAGTTTTTTGCCTTTTGTTTCATAATACATTTTATTTATATAACCCTTTTGCTGATTTTTAAAGTGTTACATAAAAGGACAGGTGAAATATTATCATGTAAAGCAACCATAAACACATGAAAAGACCTAGGTTTACAATTTATGATTAAAACTCTACTATCTACACAATATACATAGACATAAAATGTAAAAACTTAAATATCTTAGAAACAGTAGCCAATCAGTTGTTTTAATTGTCATATTTGAATTCAGCACATCAAAATACATAATAAATATCACATTTTATCTCTGAAGCAGACGACTTCTAAAAATTGTAGAGCAGTATAATCAAAGCACTCCTGTTTATAAAGTTCAGGTCATTCACTCAGAAAACAGAAACAATACCATATGACGTAGGTGACTAGTTTCACAGTGTGAATAGTAAATGTTTGCAGTGACGAACAATTAATGGGCTAAATTTATTTGCACAGCTGATTCATTAAACAAATATAAACAGTGAGCAAATTCCTAAAAAACACTCAATTCACAGATGATTCATGACAGGAAAATAGAGCTAAGCTCAGTGAGTAATTTGTTCATTACATGTTCTTCACCTAGTTATAGCCCTGATATAACCTTTACTTCTAGACTTCTCACAATAAAAGGGAGATTTTGAGTAGTCTGCATAATCCTCAGTATGAAAATTTGGAGGAATGCGAAAGTTTCAGAAAAAATTTCTTCAGAACACTATTGTCTTTAATCCTCCCTTCTATGTTCAAATAGTCCCAGTCTCCTCTTCTTGGCTCTGCTGTACCACACTTCCAAAAAAGACTCCAACGAGAAACTGAGGAACTGGAATTAATTTTCAAATTGGACACAATAAATCAAGGACTAAATAGAACTTGCGAATGGTTCACTCATTACACTAATTGATTGCATTTCCCTAGTTAATTTACCTTCAACAGTTGTTATCTCTCCTGTCAGACACAGATATCCATTTCAAAAGGTACTTTTTTTTCTCCTGCTGATAATGGCCCATCCAAATTAAACAGCCTCTTAGAATTGGTATGCTAACGTACATCCCCTTTTTTGCTTTCTGTGTGTATAAATGCATCTTTCTTCTGTTCCATTCTATGCATCCGATGAAGTGGGCTATAGCCCACGAAAGCTTATGCTGAAATAAACTGGTTAGTCTCTACGGTGCTATAAAGTTTTCCTCGTCTTATTCACAGGGCTTTTGTTATCCTCTCAGCAGTGCTAATTATGTATGCAGTAGCCTTTGTACAAGTCTGCTGAAGTTCTTCCACCCTCAGATATATAAGCACTCAAAGAAACAAACAAAAGAAAAGCAATTAACTTTAATAAAAAATCAGTGTTCACTACAGTGTAAGTGGAAAATATCACAAATATTAAAATACTCAAAATAAACATGTTTTTCACAATTTAAATGAAAATCAAATCACACTGTATTCCTACTTGAACACAGCTGAAAAAAAATGGTCAGTCTTGAGAGCAAGTTCTGTTCATCTGCAGTGTGCCAAATTTACTAATAACTCTGATTCAGACATTTGATTTTTTTTCTCAAATTTGTTAGAAGAAATATTAAGTTAGATGTGTAGTAATGTGAGTTTACAGATCAGTTCTAAAAAGAACCACCCCCACAAACTCTCAAGACGTTGAATCCTTTCTTAATTCCATGCCAAATTCTGGCATGTCTATGTTGCTCTTTACCCTTAATTTGTTCCTCTGGTCCTGTAGTTACTGACTGTACATTTATTGTGGACAGCTGCAAGCAATTCCATATTTAAGGATATAGTAACCACCTTTTATTATAAACTGGAAATTCGACCCCTTTTAGGAATTGTCCTGTCTGAGTCTAGATGGGCCTGTGATTCTAGGGTGGGGGAGACAGGAGATTTTTTTTTTTTAAATTCAAATTTGGTCTGAACTGGTTCTGCCAATTCTGAGATTCAAGAATTTAGAGAATTAATGTTTTAGAAAATTTTGAAATGTTTTCCTCACCTTGCATCTCAAAAGCGGTAGACTTGGAAACAAAAATTTGCTTTGTTGTGAAGATATTGCACAAATGTCTCCCCTATTGGCCTGTTTTTGGAGATCTGTTCTTCTGAACACACATGAACAGCTAGCATAAATCCCTACTTGAAATATATAAATATCCAGTGGATCAACATGCTGCATTTTACTGTAAAGATAATCATTAATTTAAGCTGCTTTAAAGTGAAGTTCTATTGTTGAAATGAGCCTCTGTATAAACAGAAAAGTGAGATTACATTTGCTGCCTTTCAGTCATACCAGGTCAAATTTAGATTTTAGCCCATGAAAGCTTATGCCCAAATAAATTGGTTAATCTCTAAGGTGCCACAAGTACTCCTTATTCTTTTTGAATTTATAGGGTAAAAGATGTTTTCCTGACTGCCAGCCAGAGTCATGCTGAATTCTTTCCTTCTGATATGTCTACCTCAGTTAAAAGTCCTGAAGACCAAATTAGGCCCACAGTGATATCTGTGCATCCATCATTTGCACAGATAGAACTGATGGAAATTTGGTAAACAACTGTGTGAATGACACACAGTGACATATGGGTTCTGTTGGACTAGCAGGAGTAAAAGGCACTAAAAAGAAAATCATTACTAAAGTCAGAAGGTCCAACACTAATATACCCAGGGAGTAGATCTGTACTGCTGATTTTGATTGAGGAAATTTAGTCCTTCTTTTACAGCCATCAGACAGTTGGTGCACTTTATTATAACACTGCTTTTTCTCCTCCACCCTAGCAGAATACTCTGACCATCCTGGATAATCTTGTCTTCCTCTCTCCACATTTTCTTTTATCAAACCTCTGAGGCAAACAAAGATAACTAAGTCAAATGCTTAATACAATTACAGCTCCTTGCCTGTGCCACAGACAGTGCAAGCTGGCTGGAGTCATCCTCTTCCTTCATGTTTGTCTTAATTGCACACTAACACTGAGATGGAAGATACCATTGTCCCTTTGGCCCAAGTGGGCTGGCAGTATTTAGTCTTGCAGGTTTGTTTCCATTAGAAGGAGAAACTGACTATGTGAGTCAGGTATTTCTTTGGTACAATCTTATTTGGAATCCAAAGAGAGAATGTACTGGGCATGATTCTTTCCTCAGACTGGTGTAAATCAGCAGTATTCCCATTCGAGTTGATAGTTACACTAACATAACTAGTGGAAAACCAATGTGAGAGAAGAGTCGGGCCTTCTATGTAGCAACGACAGCTGAAATGGAATGTCATTCTCAATGGCCGTTATTAGGACAGTAAAAACCCATGAAATGAATGTAGGATATCTTGAAAGGAATTTCTATGCCTCTATTTCAGCGCAATACATTTTACTGCCCTTTCAAGGCATCCAAAACTGAATAGGGTGTTAAAAGGGAATAAAAAGAAGAAATGTCATATAAATTAGAGGTGTCAAAAATACCTTATTCTTTAGTATATTTATTGCTACATAGAAGGCCAGATTCTTCTCTTACATCAGTTTTCCATTAGTTATGTTAGTGTAACTATCAACTCGAATTGGAATACTGCTGATTTACACCAGTCTGAGGAAAGAATCAAGCCCAGTGTATACAACTTTGACGTATAGGCAGTAGTGTTTCACATTTTCATAAAATCATCATGATCCTATTTTCATTATCACGAGCACTATTTTTTCCTCTGATTACTTGTACCGGCATCAAAATACATCTTCATTTGATTGTGGAATGTATGATTAATGGGAGGATGCCTTTCTTTCACAAGCTGAAGCACAATATATAAGAATGTACTGTGTTTTATTGAAGAGTTTGTTGGATGAAAAACACAGTCTATGCCAGTTACTAAATCTAACTAGTTTGAAACTTTAATAAGAGAGTTTTAGGACAATATACTACCACCTCAATCAAGTATAAAGCATAAGTTAAGCAGATAGAGCAAGATAACGCAATGATCAGTTATCCAGTCCTGGGGCGCCAGTAGGCTGTTTCTGTCATTATCAGTCCAGTCTGCTGTAAGTCCTGTACTGCCCCCACTTTTGTTAAACACACATCCTTTATACCTTGTCTTGTAACATGATGCAGGTGCAGATTATTAAAACTACCTCATCTATAAACATTTATTTTGAGTATATTGTCATATACACTAACCCCAAATTCTTTTAACTGATAAATTTGTGCTTATTCTGCTAAAACACTAATTGGTACCTCCTTCGCTATTTATTTTTTAAGCTCTTACTATCCTCCTACTTACTCAATCTGGCTGTCTTTTCATTGTTTTCATGTATTTCATTGTTTCTTATGTTTGTCTTATTCTATCTTATCTGCTTATTATGGCCTTGGAATTACTGATTGGCTAGCTCCTTTCAGTCAGTGTTCTTCCTCCCTGGTCTGTTTTACTAGGCAAATCTACATCTGGCTAGAAAATCACACATCACACATTTGTCTGGTTTGCTTTGCCCTGTTATCTACACAAACCAAGAATCCAGTGTAGATCAGACAGAAACCAACTTTTTGATTTTTTGCCACCTTTGAAGGCTGTGTCAACAAGGCACATTCAGAAAGCAAAAAAGTTCCCTTTTACGTTGTCTTAAATAGATATCTACTTCTCTAATGTTATTTAATATAGTTTTTATAACAGTTCATTATACCTATCTCTACAAGCTCATTGTATAACGATAATGTTTTGCTGAAATGAAAATTCTTCGATATGAACCTGAAGTTTGTTTCCAATGTGTAAGCCTGGAATTGAAATTAATATATTCCATAACATTTAGAATTTCAAGTATAACAATATAAAGTGAGTTTTCATTTAATTTTTATAACAAAAAAAAAAAAGTAATGCACTTCAGGCAATTGATTGTACTAAACAGGACAGTTCATTATAATGTTGAAAGCACTTTGCTTGTCATGTGGAAGCCTAACAATGCGTTCACATTATATAATTTAGTTCATTGTGGGGCTCCTGTGTCAATATTTGAATAACCCCGTATCTCAGGTTGTTTTACTTCTTTGTTAGCCAAGTACATGAGTGCAATGGTATGTCTTCTCCTTGGTAAACCATTAATGTAGAGCAGGGATTTTCAACCTTTTTTCATTTGCTGACCCCTAAAAATGTTAATAAGATACGGAACCCTTTGGAAATCTTAGACATAATCTGCAGACCCCCAGGAGTCCACTGGCCACAGGCTGAAAATCACTGGTGCAGGAGAAGAAAGGAAGTTTGGTACCTTTTGTGACAAAGTGGGAATGTTCTGAATGTTTTCTCTGAATACTGTGTGGATGCCTCACTTCCACCTATGTAATTCTTCAGTATCTAGATGGCAGGATAAGGATATGTGATTGTTGCAGAGCCCTAGAGTGCCAGTGTGAAGCTGTCTGCACAGAATGGCTGACATCCTGTCTCCTGGCAACTGATGGCTTGGGCCCTCCCCTACAAGTGCCAACTGAAGGTATTGGAGAACAAAGATCAGGTGGTCTCCTGACCCGGGAAAGAGGCAAAGGCCAGAGGAGGGGCTGGAGAGGGTTTCAGTTTGGTGCTGGCTGGGGAAATGGAGGAATGCCCAGCACTGAGGTCTGGGCTCCCTGTCCCCCAAGATGGACCTGACTGAGGGGTCCTGTGTTCTGTGCCTACAAGCTCTGTTTTGGACTGTATTCCTGTAATCTAATAAACCTCCTATTTTACCGACTGGCTGAGAGTCACAGTGAATCGCAGGAAGTGGGGAGCGCAGGGCCCTGACTCCCCTACACTCCGTAACACCTTTGAAAATGTGTCAAATGTAGCAGTCTAATGTCTGATGGACACTCATGAGTCTCATAAAGGACCTTAGTTGGCTAAGTGACCCTGAGGGTATGGTTACACTTACAAGATTATAGCGCTATTGGTTATAGCGGTCCCCTTATACAGTAATATGTATAGCGCTATTGTATGTCCACACTCAGACGCGCCAGCGGTATAGCTGGCCACATTTGGGGCACTTAATGCAGCATTAAGAGCAGCGCATTAGGGCAGGTATCCCAGCATTCAGCTGGGTGCAACGTGCTTTTTAAACGAGGGGGATGAGGGGGGACGCGTTGTGTGTACGTAGAGGGAGAGAGACAGTGATTTTTCCGATCTTCTGAAAGCCTGTCAGCGAGCCTCCATTCACAGAAGGCTTTGTTTTCACACAGGCTCCCTCCTTAAACATTTGCATTGCTTATCTGCCAAGTTAAGAGAGAAACTCTAAAGAGGTACTTCCGCATTCCTCCAGCCCAGTTCAAAACAAAGGGAAGAGACGTCAATTGCCTTAAATGGCTCTAGGCATCTCCAGAGATCACTTGTAGCGCAGTGGGTGTCCACATTCTTGCTGTAGCGCTACAGCAGCTGCGCTACAGCCCTTATTCCCCATGCGGAGGTGGATTAACAATAGCGCTATAACTCAGCAGTTATAGCGTTCTACGTGCCTTGCCAGTGTGGATGGGGAGGAGGTTATAGCGCTCGTGGGGGCTTTATAGCGCTATAAAGTGCCAGTGTAACCAAGCCCTAAGGAACTTAAGTGGAAGATGTATCGGCATAGACACAAGAGTAATAGGATGGGCTCCTTCGGTCTACTTTTATGCCATTTTTGAAGTGATTTGTTTCCAGTAGTCTACATCAGAGTCCTCAGATCAGCTTGTAGCTTTAACTCTCATGGTATATGGATGCACTAGACCAGTGGTGAAGGACTGATTTCCAAGTTACAGCATTTCCTCAGTCTCAGACACATCTATTCATCAGGGATTTTTGTCATCTTATAGAGAGCGGAGATGGTTGGTTGTTCAGATGTTTTTTCCCAGTTGACATTGTCTGAATTTGTGTCCATGTGATTTAGCTTTTAATTTAAATTTTTGTGTGGGTGAGTGCTTAACAAATCATTCAATAAAACAATTACATTAGCGTCTCAACTTAATTTTATATTACTTTTTGAATTGCATTACTATCTTTGTATGAAGTCAAAACAGTACACAGACATGAAATACACACACACACATGTACATAGTTTCTAAATTGCATTAAAGGTCTGATTTTAAAATGTGGTCTCCATTTTTGCACCCACAAATATTTGTAGATATAAGTGCTCCTATTAGATGTTAGACTATCTGATTTCAGTCTCTGTAGTGTAGTCTATAGTGGGCACTTTTCTTTGCAGATGCTAAACTGTGTTTGCAAAATTGGAAGCTATTTTAAAAATCTACCCCTAAAGCCCTGCTACTACAGAAGTTAAAGGGATCTTTGCCATTGACATAAATGAGTCTGTAAAGGTAAAATTTATCCCTGTGCAGGGGCTGGTCAAGGCCTATGTCCCACTCGAATCATCAAAATAAGACTGAAATGATGCACAGACCTTGTCCTGGCCTTCTGATCATCGATGGACACACTCTGACTGAGGATTTCAGGTTGCATTACTTAGCTTCCTGGAACCTGGATCAATGCAAAAGGAAGAAGTAAAATTATTCATGTTAGTGTATTCTGCATAAAATGTTTTGATCATATGATTATATAGCCTTAACACTGCAGAATTGTTCAAAGTAGTGTGCGGGATCAGGAGAGAAAGAATATGGCTTGCTAAGTGTTCCTCTTAACTGCAGATAAATAAGTGAAATTAGTTTACGAGTGAAACACTTCCTTCAGTTTAGGAGGTTAATATTTTTAGCCACAAAGGACTTGTCAAATATAGGAAGTAACCTTCCCATATTTGACAAAGTAAGGTTCCTGGAAGGAAGCTATCATTCCCTTATAAAGCAGGGCAGAAAGATTGATACGTCATAAAAACATAAATGAAATATATATATTCTTAAATAGTGCATGTCATCATTTAAAAAAATAACTCAGAATAAAAATACTAATTTAGCCATCAACTCCAACTTGTATCCCAAAGCTAGAAATATTTACTTTTGGAATCAAATGAATGACAAATTTAATAAAGTAATAAAGTATTGCATACCAAGCAAAGTGTGTGCTTTTAATAAAGAGAAACCTCCTGAGTGCTAGAATATACTGTAGGATCAGATACAGTTTTAGTCTACGTAGGCAGTATAGATATAATTAGATTTGAGCTGCAAATAGTCTACATATCTCATGTGAATTCTCTTTTTAGTGTAACGTAAACATTATAATGTCAAAAAATTGACACTCTCTGTTCATCACCTTTATGGAAGTTGTTGTATCTTATCACGAGAGACCATCATGAGATTTTTCCTAAGTGAGGTAGCACTGGACTGTTCTATAAAAATTATATGAATGTGGGAGTGAGAGTATAAATCATATCTCTGCTTGACTGCACTTGGTAATGCTTTATCAACTCCATACCCTCTAGACTGATTAAGAGCTAATAAAGTGAACACTTCTTTGTGTGAATAGTAATGTTACATTTCCCTTGTACAAAACATTAAACATGCTCATGTCTCATTAATGCCTGTGTTCTGAACTGGAAAAATAGCTTTTTGTAAAGAAGAAAATTAGAATCTGTAGCTCAACGGTTCTCAGATTTTTTCATAATGTGGCCCACATATTCATAAAGAGATTAATCCTATGCATTAAGCACATTAAGATGGATCCTCTTTCCTGACCCTATTAGAAGTAGGTAGAATGGCTTTTCCTCCTTGTTTCCAGCTTCTTCACTAGGAAGAGCTTGGATACCTGTAGAAACAGCTGGAAAAAAGGAGGCGCCAGCACTGCGGGCTGTGCCAGCTCCACAGATCAGATATTGGGAACTTCGCCCAAGCTACTCTGGCCTTAGGAAAATAGAAGGGACAATTATTTCTAAAGAAAACTTGTTGAAAATATGATTGTTGGTACAACTATAAGTGAGATATTTTTTTCTCTTACAGGATTACTTACTGCCATCTACCTTTCCAAAGTAAATGGCTCTACGTTGGAACAGAGAGGGGAAATACACATATTGTAAATATTGAGTCCTTCATTCTTTCTGGATATGTTATCATGTGGAACAAGGCAATAGAACTGTAAGTGTGGACTTTTCTATCACTTTCATATTGCTGGCAGTTCTTTTCAGATACTTTGCTGAGATAATTACTTGGGTATAACCAATCACTAGAATTATTTTGTGGTCTCCTGTTTTAAGGAACGTTTTGGTGCAGTACTGATTGTGATTCATCATGAGAATTTTTCAAGAAAATTTAGTTTCTAGGTATACTACAGTGATATCATGTAATCTTTTAAAAAGAGATATTTGTTTGGGACCCTGTGTCATTAACTGAATAAATATATTTGCGTGAAATATTAAATAAAATACAGAAAGTCATAGATCCCACAAACTCAGTGAATATCCTCTGGACACAACTTTTCCATTGAACACACGGGTTGTCAAAATTTGATCACCAGATCCTCTAGACCAGTGTTTTCAACTTCTTTTCATTTGTGGATCCCTGAACAATTTCAAATGGAGGTGTGGGCCCCTTTGGAAATCTTCCACATAGTCTGCAGACCCCAAGTGGTTTGTGGACCACAAGTTGAAAACCACAGCTCTAGATTAAGGCCACAACCTTAATAGATTAATGGAGCCTATTGGACTACACAGCTTGCTGGAGTTTTTTCCCCCCTGGTCCAAGTTATAGGGGTGGTCATAGCCAGAATGTATTGTCCATGACCATGGACGCTATGGCTTCTAAATGCCATCCCTCTCAGAGGTTATCTCAATTTACCTAGGAGGTTTGTGAAATGGAGAGAAGGTGTGATGCATTGACCTTACCATACAGCGAAGGGTAGCCTAAAATTCCCCCTACCTATTAGGAGATGGGAAGCTCTGGTGGCCTGGTTGGTACCTAGCAGGGGGGTCCAGCGGGGAAGGAGGAGGATACTTTCAAGTCTGGGGTGAGGAGGAGAGGCTTTGTTTGTGCTCTTTGTTTTCATGTGTGTTCTGTCTTGGGACTGAGTGGGACCAGACAGAAATCCATTTCCTCCAAACCATCCTGAACAAGCCTCTCATATTACAAAAGTAGTAAGTAAAAGCCAGGCAAGGTGTGTTAGATTATCTTTTGTGTTATCTTGTGAATTTTCCATTTGCTAGAGGGAGGTTTATTCCTGTTTTTTTGTAACTTTGAAACTAAGGCTAGAGAGGGTTCCTCTGTGTTTTTTAACTTTACAGGGTAACAAAAGATTATCTTCATCCTGATTTTACAGAGGTGATTCTTTTACCTTTTCTTTAAATAAAATTCTTCTTTTAAGAACCCGATTGATTTTCATTATCCTAAAGATCTAGGGGTTTGGGTCTGTGCTTACCTGTACCAATTGGTGAGGATATTATTCTCAAGCCTTCCCAGGAAAGGGGTGTAGGGCTTGGGGGGATACTTTGGATATTTTGGGGAAGATAGGGCTCCAGGTGGCCCTCCCTGAATGTTTGTTTAAATCACTCAGTAGTGGGGCCATCCTAGGACAATAGGGATTTGTGCCTTGGGGAAGTTTTACCCTAAGCCGGTAGAAATAAGCTTAGGGGGTCTTTCGTGTGGGTCCCCACATCTGTACCCCGGAGTTCAGAGTGGGGAAGGAACCCTGAGAGCATTCTTGGGACGCCCTGGACTGTGGGATTACTTTGTTACCCTCCCCATCTCCAGTGAGAGAGAGTGCCTTGCTGGTGCTTAAGTGGGTGTCATCTTCCTGACAACACCAGCCTATTAGTCACCCAAACAATCTCAGTTTGCTTTGCAGGTTAACAATTGTTGCACTCCAATCCCCAGACTCCTTTGAATCATCCCCCTGTGATACCAAGCTCCTGTCACTGTCTACTCACAGAAATGCCAGGTTTGCTATCCCCAAAAGACAGTGTACTCGCTAGCTCATTTAATTCAACTGAGGATCACTTCCTATATAACATTACAGCACATTTATAGTGAAAACAATCAAAAGATTATTATCAAAGGCTAAGATTTAAGAAATAGTGAGGAAGAATAATAATAAAACACAGAAAAGTTACATATAAAGCAAAATTATAACATGCTTCCCAGAGTCTACACTAAAGAGGTTAAACCCTTGTCTAAAGTAGTTTCTCTCATCTCCCAGCATCTCCAGCCAACATGGCTGACATCCCTCTTTTATGAATGCTAAAGCACTACCTTGGTGAAGGATAAAGAGGGGTCCTTTTGCCTTCTCCTTATATCCCCCCAAATTCATTATTTTTTCTCCAGAGGTCAGGATGACCACCTGAGGGTTATTCTCTGGTGTGCTGACTTCATGGTGACTTTATTTCCTCATGTTGACTTTGTATGCAAACATATGAATTGTCTTGTCTTACAATGCTTAATTTAATGTGAACCAGTGTAGGCAGGTAGACATACATCCTTTGTCTGGTAGAAACCTGTTTGTCAACCCTGCCTTGGAGGCGCGCTGCACTGACCCACCGCTGCCATCTTTGCAGCCTAAGAGCAGGCACACCAGAAGCTCCTTAGAAGTGGGAGGGGCCCAGTGGTGCATGGACCATGGCCCCGCTTCTTTCCTGAGGCCCCGCCTGCTACTCACTCCTCTTGACCTCTTTGCCCCCACCATCGCCAGGAAAAAAGCGAGAGGCAGAAGCTGTAATTTCTAGAGGGCTCTTTCTCCATTGGTGGTGGATGCTACAGGTTCTGCCTCTCACTGACTGGCCTAGCTGTGGGGCTCCTCCTCCTGCTGTGCTGATGATGGAACAACTCAGCTTTATATCTGCAGCGGTGCCAGAATGGGTAGGGAAGGAGTTGGGGAACTGTGGCCCCCATAACTTTTAAAAGTGGGAAGACTAGGCCCTCCCTCTTTTTGCTAGCTGCGAGTGGGTGGAGAAGAGCGAGTGGCAGGCAGGACCTTGGGGGCAGAGGTGGAGGGGGCGGGACCTGGGGGTTGGAGTCACAGGCAGAGCATGGGTGGGGCCATGGGAGGAGGTGAGGGGTAGGGGAGAAGGGCCATGATTCAGGCACCAGTGGCCAGTGTTCCCTCTAATTTTTATCGTCCATGTGCGGAATTAATTTTATGTGCATCAATATGGAGATGATGTGTGACACATCACCTTCATATTGATGCATGTGGAGAGGTTAGTCGGGGCTCCTCTCTCTCTGGAGTGGCGGGGAACCACACCGCCTCACTGCTGATCTGTTGGTGGAATTAGCTCGGCCGTGGAAGTCTTCCCTGGCGGCCCTTGTGGAGGCAGAAACAAGTACAGTTACGCTGGGGCCCTAGGTCAGGGTGGGGCAACAATGAGTCAGGTGCTCAGGCCCTCAGCCGGGACTGAGCAATATCAGTATAACAGCAGTAATAAGCCTGGGCCCTTGGTCAGGGTGGGGCAACAAAGATGCAGGCGCTTAGCCCCTCAGGCTGAGGCTCAGCAGCAACACTCTAGTAGTAGCTATATCAACAGTAGTAAGCCCAGGCCCTAGGTCAGGGCAAGAAACAATGAGTTAGGAGTTCAGGCCCTCAGGCAGGGCTGAGTAACAATAGTACCAACATTAGTAAGCCCTGGGCCCTAGGTCAGGGTGGGGAAATAATGAGTCGAGCTCAGGCCCTGAGGCAGGGCTGAGCAATAATGCTATGAGCGTAGCAGTAAGGCCAGGCCTAGCTCAGGGTAGGGCAATAATGAGTCAGGAACTCAGACCCTCTGGCAGCGCTGAACAACAACAGTACAAAGAGTGGCAAGCCCCGGCCCTAGGTCAGGGTGGGGCAACAATGAGTCAGGTGCTCAGACCCTCAGGCAGGGCTGAGCAACAGTAACCACCATAGGGCATAGCCCCCAGAAGGCCTGAGAGAGGGGAGACTGCCACCCATGGGTTAGATGGCAGGGGGGATGCAGGGCCTCCCATTCCATTGCGTCCCAGCCTAGGTCCTAACAGTGGCAGAAGACCCGCTGCTGTGTCAGTGGGGATCCTGGCTGTAACACACTGACATAGGCTCTGGCAGTGCTGCAGCCAGACTACAGTCAGCTGCCCCTAGGCTACTTCCTCACTCCCCCTCTTTTATACCTGGGTCAGGGTGGTGTCGTCTGGAGGGTCCAGCATCATGGGCTCCTCGAGATAGCTGGCACAGGGCAGGCTCAGCAACTTCTCCAAGTAGCGAGCACAGGAAAGGCTTGGCAACTCCTTACATCTACTGCGGGCATCTGGCCTCTCTGGCAGCCGTTTCCCTAGTGAGCCCTGAAGGTGAGCCTTTATGCTTTTGGGTCACTGCCTGACCCTCTGGGGTCGGGCTCAGAGCTCACTAGCTCCGCCCACTCTCTTATCCAGAGAGGTTCTTCTTCAGAGCGGCGGGGTACCACACCGCCTCACTACAGTGCACGTAACAAAATTCATGTGGTGAGGGTGGGGCCAAGGGGTTCAGTGTGTGGGAGGGGAATCAAGGCTGGGGCAGAGGGTTGGGGTATCGGGGGATCAGGGCTCTGGCTGGGGGTGTGGGCTCTAGGGTGAGGCTGAAGATGAGGAGTTTGGGGTGTAGGAGGGGACTCAGGGCTGGGGTAGAGGGTTGGGATGTGGGCTCTGGGGTGCAGCCAGAGATGAGGGATTTGGGGTGTAGGTGGTCCTTGGGCTGTGGTGGGGAGAGATGACTCCCCCCAGCCATCTCTCACCACAGCAACTTGGGGCTGTGGGAGAGGTGCCTCTTGGCTGTGGCAGCTCTGGCAGGGCTGGGCTGGGCTGGGCTGAGGGAGGGGCATCTCTCCCCCGGCACAGTGAGGTCCACGCTGGGGCTGTCAGGAAAGGTCTCTCCCCGCAGCAGCCCTGAGCCTCTGTGTGGAGCTTAATGGACAACTGTGCAGCCGCGCAGCTTAGAGGGAATTTAGCTGGTGGCCCCCCGCTTTTAGGGAGCTTCTGAAACTCTGGGGCATAGGCTTCCCAGACAAAAGACTCAGGTGCTGCCTATGGGATGGGGCAGATGTTTCACCTTTCTCATAGATTAATAGACTTTAAAGCCAGAAGGGACCATCATGATCATCTAGTCTGACTAGTTTATACCTGCAAGTGACCCATGCCTCAGGCTGCAGAGAAAGGCAAAAAGCCCAAAGGGTCTCTGCCAATATGACTGGTGGGAAAATTCCTTCCTGACCCAATATATGGCAGTCAGTTGGACCATGAGCATCTCAGCAAGACCCACCACCAGACAGATACCTGGGAAATAATTCTCCGTAGTAACTCAGAGACCTCCCCATCTAATGTCCCATCATCAGCTGTTGGAGATATTTGCTGCTAGCAGTCACAAGTGGGCTACATGCCACTGTAGGCAGTCTCATCATACCGACTCCTCCATAAACGTATCAAGCTCAGTCTTGCAGCCAGTTAGGTTTTTTGCCCCTAGTGCTCCCTGAGGAAGGCTGTTCTAGAACTTCACTTCTCTGATGGTTAGAAACCCTTTTCTAATTTCAAGCCTAAATTCGTTGATGTCCAGTTTATATCCATTTGTTCTTGTGTCAGCATTGGCGCTTAATTTAACTCTCTCCCTCCCTGATATTTATCCCTCTGATGTATTTATAGAGAGCAATCATTTCTCCCTCCAGCCTTCGTTTGGTTAGGCTAAACAAGCTACGCTCTTTGAGTCTTATCTTGTAAGGTAGGTTTGTCATTCCTCAGATCATCGTAGTAGCCCTTCTCTGCACCTGTTCCAGTTTGAATTCATCTTTCTTAGATGTGGGAGACCAGAACTGCACATGGTATTCCAGATGAGGTCTCACCAGTGCCTTGTATAATGGTAATAACACAGCAAATATCTCCCCTGATGCATCCTAGGATTGCATTAGCTTTTGTGATGGCTCCATGACATAGTCTTCCTGTGATCAATCAATATGCCCAGGTCTTTCTCCTCCTCTGTCACTTCTGACTGTAAGTGCCCAGCCTATAGCAAAAATTCTTGTTGTTAGTTCCTAAGTGCATGACCTCGAAATTTACACTATTAAATTTCATTCAATTTCTATTACGCCAGTTTTCAAGGTCATCCAGATCTTCTTGTATGATACTTTGGTCCTCCTTTGTATTGGCAATACCTTTTAACTTTGTGTCATCTGCAAATTTTATTAGCACAATCCCACTTTTTGTGCCAAGATCATTAATAAAAATATTAACTAAGATTGGTCCCAAGACCGATCCCTGAGGAACTCCACTAGCAGTCCCCCTGCACCCTGACAGTTCATGTGTCAGTATGACTCACTGTAGTCTCCCCTTTAGCAAGTTCCTTACCCACCTTTCAATTCTCATATTAATCCCCATCTTCTCCAATTTAACTAATGGTTTCCTATGTGGAAGAGTATAAAATTCCTTCCTGAAATCCAGGTAAATTAGATCTACGTTGTAGCCCTTGTATTAAAAATCAGTTATCTTCTCAAAGAAAGAGATCAGTTTGGTCTGGCATGATCTACCTTTTAAAAAAACATGTATTTTATCCCAATTACATTTATTTCTATGCCCTTAATTATTTTCTCTTTCAAAATTTGTCCCAAGACCTTACATACCATTAAAGTCACATGAACAGACCTATAGTTTCCCAGGACACTTTTTTCCCTTTTTTTCTTAAAAATAGGTACTATATTAGCAGTTCTCCGGTCATGGGGTACAACCCCCGAATTTATAGTGTCATTAAAAATCATTGTTTTCATGCACTATCAGTCCGATGCATCTCATCAGGTAGGGCTGTGGGTAAGAAGCCACAGTCTAATCCTTAATTGTACATTCATATCAATAGGAAAGTCAGATTTCCTGAATAAGGAATGTAGGGTTGCTAGTAATGCTAGTGACTTAGCCTGATAAATATCTTCACGTTTCTAAAATAAACAGAAATAAAAGCAATGTTTCTGGGAACCTTAGAAAAAGAGAGAAGTGCGATTAAGAGCTGATTTTGAGAAAAAACAGCAAAATGCATTTAGCAATTGAAAGATGGAGAAGGCTTCTGAAAATTTACTGGAGAAAAAATGAAATAGAAACTTTTTAGACTGAAGGAAGATTGGATAGATAAACTAGCTTCTGTCTTTGAGGGAGAAGAGACAGGTGAACTGTGTTGAATAGGAGAATAAAATAATATATTTAAATAATGGCTTAAAATATGCCAAATGGTAACATCTAGAGTGCAATAGGACCGTGAAATCAGCAGGGAATATAAGTGTGTTACTTTACTATAACTGAGTGAGATGATTGCATTCCAAAGAGCAACAGTCAACTTCTCATCTTATTCTTAAGCATTGAGTGGGGTTCATGCATGTTCAGGTATTTCAAATCTGGCAGAGTTACCTAATAAAAAAAATATCAGGTAGCTTAATATTAGAATTAAAACATTGCTATGGATTATGGACTCATCTGCCCTCAGATTTTTAAATCATTTTGAAACTTTGGAGTTCTTTTAACTCCTCATTGTTAGCGGATGCTCAGACTATCCATATCCATCTACAGCTAGCAGAAAATTGCCTCCCATCCTGTGGAACTCACGCCAGGCCACAGTGATTCTTGCATTTATGATCTCTGAATATTCATTGGGCCAGTGACAGAGAGAAAAATACCCTATAGTCTGGTGATTAGAGCACTCACCCAGTCCCCTTGCTCCTATGACTCCTTAATTTAAAAACATGCTATAGCTTCAACTGGAGACATTGAGGGCACTCCCTGCATTAGAATATTCTGTGGCTAAGGCACTCACATTATCAGGCAGAGGGAGGCCTTCAATCAGGGGATCTCCTGCATCCCACCTTAACCACTGTGCCAAATGTTTTGAAAGAGGTGCTCCTCTTGGCTGTTTTGTGTGGAGCTAGGTGGCCTCTGAGCACATCTACCAGATTGGGCCCCACAGGTGAGAGAGGCGGAGAAGCACCTATCTTTCCCCAATTGGTGGATCACCCTGGGGTCTTAGGCATCTGAGTGCCTAGAGTGAGGCAGCAGTGCACATGACCAGAGGCAGAAGGATAGGTGCACAGGGATCTTTTACTGCAAAAAGGTAGGCAATGCCTAAAGGGTAGGTAGCAACTGAGTGGAGGTTTTGTAAATGCCAGTGGTTCCTAAATCTGGGATTTAAAATGGCAGTTAAATCCCTAAATCCCCTAGTGAATGTAGCCCTTTGTGATTAATATTTATTTTAATTGTGTTTAATGGTGAAAATGCACTAAAAGTTTAAGCAATGTTTGTATAATATACCTATAATATAACAGAGAACAATAATGACAAGTCAGTCAATGTTATGCGGAAATACATATGGCACAGGATCCATTTAGGGCATAGAGTGAGTCCATGGTGCACACAGAGGGAATGCTGAAAAGGTTAGATTTAAAGAGTTCCTTATTTTTGGTTTCTTGATAATTTTTAGAGAAATCTTTCTAAAATATAGTCTAAGTAACACACAATCATTTTGCTTAAAAATGTTTGCTTATGCAGATTATCTGTTGCTTAATTCACAGAGATGGTTGTAACAATTTATAAGATGGCTTCTGTTGTGGTGGGGAGGGGGAGAATGATGCCTTCTGAGTAAGAAAACATAGAACCTAATTTTTGTCACACTTGAACAGGTTTTTCAGAGATGTAACTGATGACTTCAGTTGAGATACTTTTGACTTACAATGATATAAGTAAGAGGAGAATCAAGCCTCTAGGCTCCAAAGCCCAAGAAGGCAGTAAGAATATCTGTTCCCATCACTTCCGAAAACCATTCCTGTAAAGGAAAAAAATCTGATAGCAGCCCTGAAAAAGACCCTCGAGTGCTTACAATAATTTTAGAAAGTAAAATAGATAATTAGATTTTGAAGAAGAGCCTTTCTTGCTGCATGACAAAAATAGCAATATGGCAACCAAAGCGGACAAAGAGGAAATAAATAAGGCTTTCCCTACAGTCAACACAAGCAGATACCAATGCATTATTACCTGAAATAAAAGATCTGCAAGCTGATATTCATACTATATTAACAGGGATTAAAGAAGAAATTGTTGGTATGGGGGAAGAGTTGCTTGTTATGGAAAAATGGATTGGTAAGACTCAGTTACATGTTTGCCAGACTAAAATAATAAAGCTGGAACAAAATGAAAGAGGTCTGCCAAATAAAGTGGATAGTAATAACAGAGAGAGGCTAACATTTTGTTTACACAAGGACATTCAGGAAATTTAATCCAAATTAACTACAGGTGTGATTTTGAAGTGGATTACTTAAACCACATTAAATCCCTGTGTGGATGCTACTGTTCAGAATTAAAGTGGCCTTAATTAAGTTTAGTTTAAAGTCACTTTTAGAAGTGAATTAAAATAAATCGAATTAAGGGCACTTTAATTCTGAATGAGGGTGTTCACTCATCATGTAATTAGACCTACTATAGTATGAAAGCATCACTCGCATAACAATTTATATCCATTTATATGTATGCAGAATGTATGCTTTCATATGCAAAAATAGATTTTTTTTTAGTGGCTGTTACACACATTTATCTAAATTGTACCTGGGCTTCAAACTTACCATGTGTTAGAAATACATGATGCTACATAAGGTCTTCTGTTGTTGATTGTGTACAAATATCCTCCCTCATGGTGATTTTCCAAACAGTTTTGGATTGCCTTGTCTCTAACATACCTAACATCTAACATAAATCTTTTTTTTTTTATTGAAAGAATTTACTTTGCTTTGAATTGATTTTGTTTTGCAGATCTACAAAGACTCACCCTGGCCCAGTTGTACACCTAAGTGATAGCCCAAGAGATGAGGGGAAAGTGAGTACAGTAACTAATGATGTAAAATATTTTAATTATGTAAAATGTGTTAACATTTCATAGCTCTCCCAGGCCTTAGCAATTTTTTTCCTTTTCACTCACTCATTGCTTAATCACTTGCCTCCATTGTACGATCTGGAGGTTACTCTAAAATATTGCCTGGAAAGACTTTTGGAAAATACTGTAATTCCCTTTCTGCTGTACTGAGAAGAATATTATGGTATAAATAATATGCTATATTTTGAAGTCCTCATTCAAGCAAAGCTACTGTTGACTGAATGGTAGTTTTTTCTAAGTAAAAATTAGTATAAGCTGTGTAAGGACTTCGGAATTTGGCCAAGTATGTATTACATGGACACATTTATGAATTCTTGTCCTTGACAAGAATATTGATGACAATATTCCATAATTGGGGCTTGCTGCTATTTGTGAACAGAGATGAAGACAGCAAAGAGCTGTCAATCCTGGAAGCGAAGTACCCCGCAAGCCTAGCTCCTGACTCCAGTTCCTCAGACAGGCAGGCAGTTTCAGAGCTCATGCTACTGTGGCCAATTCCCCCCTCTGCCCCTACCTTTCTCCAGTTCTAATGGCTTTGCATCATGCTCTAGGCCCTCCTCCATCCCATGAGAAGCTTTTGGTTCTAGATCTGTCCCTACTGGCTCCCTTCTCTCCATTCACTCTCCTGACCGTCATGCTTTAGACAGAGGCTTACCCTCCCCCCCCCCCCCCCAAAAAAAAAAAAGAATTTTTCCCAAAAGAAACATTTCTCCAGTCTGAACATTTGAATCTTTGTTCTTCTCCTCTTAACAAGATGATACACAAGATCAAAGACACTCGGGGGGTGAGAGGGAAGAAACATACTTTAGTGTAGCCTTCCCTTTTTTGCCCCTGAAATTTGTCCCATGAAGAGGGTGAGTTATTCAAACTGGAATCTGTTAAATCTGACTAGGACATTCAGGAGATGTTTTTTCGAGTAGAATTTGAGGCCACTGCTCTGTTAAAATAGCTTGTTGTTGGCCTCCAGGCTGAGCCAGCCAAGCCAATGAGAAATTACCTCCCCAGAGACCTCCAGAAGGAGTTGGTGATTCTTCCTGATAAGGTAATAAGACACTAACCTCAACAAGTAGAAGTTTCCTGACAATCAGAAAAGACTTAATAGAGATGTCCTAAAATGTTATTAAAAGCAAGATTTTAAAAAAAATGTTTGTCTAAACTTAGGTTTCTATCAGCAAGTCTATATTCAACTACTGCAATAAGTGTTATTACTTTTGTAAGTGTTGAGTACCCAGATCTGCTGTCTTTAGAGCTTCATTATGCATGGGAACAACACAGAATAGGAGTATTGGACCAGGATATGGTCGATAGTGCTTTTTTTGGTTTGCGAGCTACTTATAATGGTAGTAAGGCGGAAACTACCCAATAACTCCGGGAAAAGCAGTTTAAGGGGAAACTCCTAATCTAAGGCCATACAGTGGAATAGATGCACTAGAGGGGGGAGCTCTCATAAAAATTTCATCTCAGATTCCAATCAAACCTGTGAAAGATTCCCAGGACTTGGACCATAGTCTCCTAGGCCAGAGGACAGGTATCTGGCTAAGCATATCAGGGACAGATGGGTACAGGAGATACTCTGCTGAGGTCACTCCATACTAACACTTCATCCAAATCAAATATAAGAAAGTTTGGTCTTGTAGTTAAGGTCCTGGACTGTAAATCAGGAGATCTGAGTTCAATTCCAGCTGCCTCACAGACCTTTCTGTGTCTTAGTTCCCCATTTGTAAAATGGGAATGATCACATTTCCTTTTCTCCTAACCTTTGTCTCGTCTATTCAGATTAAAAGCTTTTTAGAGCAGGGATATTTTATCATTATGTGCATATGTAACACTTAACACAATGGCACCCTGATACCAGTTAGCTACTGGAATACAATAATAATTGTTAGAATTAATAATAAATAAAACAATTAATAAAATAACAGCAAACTCCACAAGCACCCTAAGAACAACAAAATGAGCAGTGTTCTCCAGCAGATAGGAATCAGAAAGCCCGTACTAATTTCATGGAGATTTGTACACGTATGTACTCTCTTATAGACATAGGAGGTCCACAATAAGAACTGGGGACTTTGAGCTGTGCAAGCTCTTCAGAACATTAAACAAGAACACCGGGCAGACAAATTTAGGATGGAAACCCTGGCATCCACATTAGCATCTCTTTCCACCACTGATTGCCTTACACTGACAGATCTTGTAGATGTGTTTATTATCCACTTCCCTTTTTGTCCCTGCCTCCATCGTTAAGCAAGTTAATTTAACTTGTGTTACCAAAATGAATACTCTTAGGACAAAATTCTTCCTTTTGGTTTCTAACCTTTTTTCTAAATGTTCATGGAAATCCTGGTACTGTGTCTCCTTTTTCATGGTTGGGCATCTTGTGTGCAAGAGTCCAGCAAGCTGCCTGGATGGTCATTATGAAGTTCCAAAATCATGAATTTGATCAATGTGAGTGAGAAGAGCCTGGTCTCCAACCAGTAGTCAAGCCAGGAAAGAACTGAGAATGTAATAAATCTGCTAGAGTTAAGAACAATCAGATTAGCTCTGGTGGAATTTCAGCCTTTATTGTCAGGACACTAAGTACTAGTCACATCAAATATTAGCTACAATGGCTTATTTGAACAGATGTTTCAAGTTCAACAGGAAAGAAGCGCTCTTTTTTTCAGTGGGTTTGGCACGACATTCCTCCAGTTATTGCAGTGCACTAGCATGGACAAAGCATATGTCAGGAGGAGTGGAGTGTCACTAAGAAGATGTTTTAATCTTGTTGTGGACACAAATATTAGCTGGAACTTGACATCCCTGAGCTAGAAAGAAGTCAAAAGTGCAAAATTGCTTCATCAGATAAAGGAGCTCATAGATGAGGTAGGACCACCTACTCAATGTCTTCCTTCCCCTTCACCGTCCTGAGGAAATCTATGCAAAACATCAGGGAAAAGAAATAGCAGTGATACCATGTCACAGTCGGGACATGGGAGGTCTGGCCTAGTGATCTGAGCAAGAATCAGGACCCAGTCAGGTCAGATACCAGGAGATCAGAGTCGGAGATATGCCTGATTGGCAGAGGCACCGCTGAATCAGATATCAGGAGGCAGGCAGTAGGAGCAAGTAGTGAAAGGGATGCCATCCTAAGCAAGAGAAATCCCATTGCATGGAACCATTCAGGACCCCAGAGTTCCGACGGTCACATCCCAGTAGTGGATTCCTGTCAAGGTTGAGCTTCCTAGTTCTGAGTCATAGGATGGCAGGTGTGAATTAACTGGCTCCTAAGGGTTCTGTGAGGCAAAGCTTGATTTGGGAAGTGATTAAAGTCCAAGATTTCCCTGATAGCATTCTCTGAAATGCTTCAGTTCTTCTCTGAGTGCTTGCTCATGTCCCTTCCACATTAGGTGTGCGCGCACAGCTTACACTTCTGCCAGAGATTTTTCCCTCAGTAGTATAGCCTGAGGAATTTCTCACTTTGTCTTTAGTATGTCATGGTGGGAGTGAAGATAACATCCCATTAACTGAGTTGGAGGAAAGAATAAAAATGTCCTTATCCTCAGAACACAGTTGGGCATTAAAATCTCCCAAAAGAGCAAAGATTTCTGACAGAAATATTCTCAATTAACAGGTCAATAAAAGATTCAAGCTCTGCCCATAAAGGCTAATTTTAGAAAGGAAAGTGCAAACTGGGAAATTGAACATTAATGGTAGTAGAATAGATTTGTCTTGGAAAATAATACTGTAGGCCTACAAATTGGGTTACCACGTGTTGACATTCACGTTATAACACTAACTTAGAAGCAAGAAGAGCCAGTCTTTCTCTGTCTGCATGTGCAACACCCTCTTTTAAAAAGGATTGAAAGTTCTGTAGATATAAAGGATTCATCCTTTGAAAGTCAGGTTTCTTGGAGGAAAACTAAATCAAACAGATAATTATTCCCAACATCCAAATCCTAGGATTTATTTTTAAGGCTAGCAGTATTACATGAAATACTTTTGATAGAGTTTTTACTATCAGGCCCATCTAGTCAATCCACTTCGCTTTCTAGGGCTTCAATGGAAAAATTGCCATGAAAAACTGTCACCATTAGCTTTATGATTAGACCTAATTCTCCCAGGATTGTGATCCTCAATCCTCTGGATGACTCATAGATCCTGAACAACAGGGTCTGAGGCCAGGACGTTTGGTGAAAAATGGGATATAGCCCAACTGGTTTTGCTTGGGTGCCCTGATTATTTATTTTGTTGTTAAAAGGAACAGAAATAATTTCCAGACTGCATCCTTTTGACCTTTTCTATCAGATGGCCTCTCTAGCTAAAAAGAGCTCTCAAAATCTGGATTTTCTTAACAGTCCACAAGTCTTTAAACTATACCTCCCCTCTTTCTTGAGAATCGAAATTAGAGACCCTTGTTACCTTTAAAATTTGGTTTCTGGGTAGAGAATAAAACATTGCTTGTTCCAATAACACACAGAGATGGTGTTGCAAACCAGCCTTGACTCAGCCTTCTCCCCAGAGACATTTTTAAAAACCAAGGTCACCAATCAAAAGTGCTTAGAATTTTAGTTTCAGATCAGGGGTACTTTACATGAAGCCAGGTTGAGAAGATGAAGCAATGTGTGGAGACTCATGCAGCTGCTTACTAACTTCAGAGATACAGAAGGAATAGAGTTGCCATCACATTTGGAGATGTACCAGGCTCAGTATTAATGGACATAGATCCAACATCAGAATCATCTAGGTGCTCTGGTACGGAGGGGTGCCAAATATTAGTTGGGTTAGTAGTTACTAATGCTGCATTAGTAGATATTAATGCAGGCACACTGGGGAAATACTTCTCTTAGAATTGTTGGACTTTTGCCAAAAATGCCATAATCACTGTATTCCCATCATAACCTTGAAATCAAATAGAAGATGCTTTTATTTCTGAAATATTTTTAAACAGCATATATCTTAATTTGCCTGTAGACGGACAGTGCTCACAGCAGAGTACAGGCTCTGGTAGGAAGCAGTATTGTCTCCATGTAAGGATCATGGGGAACAAACATTCTCAGGGTATATATGAAAGGAAGATCCAAGTGTCTATTAGACACTTTATAATTAGAGGGTTATCCAGTCTGTGACTCACAGGAGGCATTATCTGGTCCTTGCTTAAAGTTATGAATCGGATAATGAACCAGAGATCTCAAGGTATAGGCAGGACAAGTAACTAATGATAAAATTGGTGAAGCAGAGGGACTGTCAGGTAAAGTGACCTCTATAAACCCCTTAACTACCTCTGCCAAAAATAATAGAGTGGGAGCTGGAATACAGTCAAAATTTTAATAGGAGGTAATGTCTGGGCCTCTGCAGGACCTTCCTCACCATGGCTACAAGGGGTTATGAAGTCTGTAATTTTGGTTTGACCAAAGGTGGAAAAGGATGAGTCCAACAGAGGCTGTAAGACTATGCCTTTTAGCTTGTTGTCGTATTATAATAATCTCAGCTAAAACTGGATCTGCTTGGATCCTCTTGGTCCATGTTCTTTAGTTAGCGTCACACAAAAAATCCACACAAGCACATATATACTATCTGCTCTCTGCTGCTGAAACTGCTTCCTTGAATGATTCCTCCTTCTGTGATTGTGTGGACTCTTCACCACTCTCCTGACATTAAATTGGCTTCTGCCACTACAGGAGCAACCTAGAGCCCATATACTCTGAACACACCAAAATTTCCCAAACCAAAAGGGATGGAGAAAAAGAGACATTATCAGAACCACCTATCAGATTATCAGCAGGGAAAGGAAATCTCACACATACACATAGTTTAAGCACAACTGATGTCTTGAACACTTTGACTTGTGGCAAGAACGTCTCAAGCTCCTGTAACCAGAGGCGTTGACTTTCTGCTGTGCCAGGGGATGCTTGATGCCCCTCCCCGGCCTCTGCCCTAGGCTCCACTCCCACTCTGCCCTTCCTCTTCCCACCCTGTCTCTTCCAACCCCATTCTGCCCCCGAGCGCACCCCACCTTTTGCTCTTCTGCCTCTCCCTAGCACCTCCTGCACACTGCTGAACAGCTAATCCATGGTGGGTGAGAGGCACTAGAAGGGAAAGGGAGGTACTGATTGCGGGGGCTGCCGGTGGGTGCTCAGCACCCATCATTTTTTCTCATAGGTGCGTCGGCCCCGGAGCACCCATGGAATCAGCACCTATGCCTGCAAATTCCCTTACCGACTTTGCTTTTGTAAATCTGAGGGCCCTACATGCACTGGCCCCACCAGTCAATTCTCCATTAGTAGCTAATATTCAGCTGGAATGACTACCACTCTCACCTCCAATTAACTCATCCAGCATGTTGAAGTGGGGAGGGACTCGTGCTCTAGCAGCGCTTCTCAGGGGCTCCTCTGCTCACTTTCCACTTGACTCCACTTGCTGCTGATGCTGCAACCACCACTCCCGTCCTAATAGGTGCCCTCTTTACCAGCCTGATCTTGCTACCTCACTCACTACTTGCTTTGCACTACATAAATCCTGCACCAAATCTTCTAGCCTGTTGGTGTTGCTGCTTTCTCCCAATGTTCTAGTCATATAGACTCCATCTCAACCCCTCACTATCCATCAGCCATGAGCCACTGCTCCAGAGTTGGCAGGCAATGCTGCCAGTTTCATTGAGACAGTGTGTCTGCTATCCAATTTACATGCTTTCTGAACAGGATGTCTCCTCCCATTTACTGTATGGATCTGATGAGAGCAAGAATAACAGATATTCTAGAAATCCACTAGCACAGCTTTGATTTTGGCCTCAATTCTTAAATACTGTGTTCCAGGCATTAATGGGTGAAATACTTGATGCTAAACACAATGGCCCTCTATTTTTCAATCCAATAAAGCTGCATTTTTGTCATATATTTAAACAAGAATCATTCCAAAGTGCCAACAAGATTTCACAAGCCTTAGGACATTGTTCTATCATTCGTCTGCCCAAATCCTTAATAAAGAACATCCTTCTTCCTATTTGTTACCCAGAATATACATGGTCATGAAAAGAAAGCAGCTGCAGTCACTATCACCGGATGGATAAACAGTGCATAATGGAGGTTTACAAGTCCAGAAGTCTGATTCCTCTCCAGAATCTGCAAGCCCACTCTCCCATGTCCATGGCAGATTCTGAGCCAAAAAAGATTCATCTGTACTGGAAGGAAACTGCAGAGTCTCTAAGTAGGCCAGTCTTCACATCTCCAAAAACGGAAAACTTCATATCACGGTCTTGGCAAATATGTCATTCGAATGAATAGTGTTGTATGCTGTAGTAGAGCAATAATTTAATCCTTCTCTTCAGCAGGGTCCAGGAGATGGATCATTTTAATTATTCTTTTTCTCCTATTCCATTATCTTACTTCTCTGCCCTGTCCACTGCTGGTTATTTCTCATTTGTGGAGGATTACCAGACATACCAGTTTAGAAGAGAGAAAAAATTGGCTTACATACTAATTGATTTTCTACTGGATTTGTCTGTCTCACTCTTCTTATGAAATGTATTTAGAGAGCTAGGATACAGAAATGAAGGGAATATCAATAAACAAATAAGACTTTAATTTGATGACTGTTTAGTTTGGCGTTGGTTATTTTCAGTAACTCAGTTATGCTATGGAAAGTTTTGTCTGCAGCCATGGGAAATGGGAGAACCTGTTTCTATGATTGACAGCTATGAGCTACCTTCATGTTTTTCTCAGTGGAAGTAATACAACACAATAGTTAAGAGTTGTCAGACATATTATAGCACAGAAAAAATGTTAGCAGGTAAGCCATGATTTTTACCACACTAGAAGCCATCTAATATACTAAATATTTGAAAGAAGATTAGTATGGCTAAGGTAAAATAGGCACAATTTAGATGTAATACATAATTTTATGTGATTATCATCAATCCAAGTTCTATGGGGATTATATATGCTTCATTCTTCTTTGACATGTGTTGCGCAGGGCCATTTCACTTCAGGTGTGTGCACATCCAGTGCATCAAAGCTGGAGATTTTTTTCCTGTAGCAATGCCCATCAGGGCATTCATGTGCCCTCTGCAAACTCATACTGCCAGCTGAAGGTATAAAGGATAAAGCTGCCCAATCCCTCTCAGTTCTTTCTCACCATCTGTGATCAGTAGTTGGAATGTGCGTGCTTGTCACTCCTTTCCCTTTTTCTTAAAAGATACTTGTTTTCTAAAAGTTATTGTTGTATATAGTTAGGTTAGTTTAATGTAACTATTATTTTTGACAAATTCTTGCTAGGTTTCTGTTTTGTTTGGAGCTTTTCAAGCTCGGTGCCGAGACATGCCTAAGTCTCAAGGGTGGAAGCGCTGTTCTGAGTGTAACGGGTCTGTTCCAGTCAACAATCCTCACATTGTTTAAAGTGTTTGGGAGAAGAATACATTAGGTATAGGTGCTCTGTCTGCAGGCGGTTTAAGACCAGAACTAAGAAGTCTAGGAAGGTAGGGCTTCATATAGAAGCGGCTCCGCACTACAGTTGGAACTCAGCCACTCAGTACGCAGGGATTCAGATTCTACTCTGCCGAGGAGTGTACCACTAAACTTGGCCATATCCCCTCATCAGAGCGAGTGAGAGAGAAGACACCATTTTCTTCCTCCCCTATCACACAAATGGCAGAAGAAATCAGATGCTTTGCACTCTTCTAGCCAGAAGAAGTCCTCTTCATCCAGGAGGGCAAGGCCTCCAACAAAGTCTCATGGAAGAAAGGTGGGTACTGAGGTTAGAGCACTGCACTAGTTAGGCAGTCCTGGGTACAGCATACTTCAACTAGCAATGTAGAGACCTTGACTCTGGCACTAACTTCTGTACTGTCAAGATCAACTCCATTGCTGAGACCTTCTACGAAATTGACTTCATTTTTGTGCATACTTCAGTGTATCCCACCTTTTGGTACTGGCGGTCTCTGAGGCATATGTCAGGGACCTCCTTTGCCTGTCAGTTCCAGACTAACCTTTGCTGCAAGACATCGAGGTTCCAGCCTTCCTGTGATGCAAGCTTCAGTACCTTTATCATCCTTGGCACTAACACACTCAGCACCATTGATTTTCAGTAACAACAGTAGCCAAAAGCTCTGCTGTTCAGCTGGGCAGATGAACAGTGCCATCATCAGGAAAGCTGCTTTGCTTCCCCATGCTACCTACTTCTCATTGATCCACGTCCCAGCCTCCTATTACACCACCTTGGACCTCAGACTGAACTTCTCTTTGTTGGAGTTGGAAGTGGGATCTTACACACTGAGATCCCATTACAGAAGGTCTGAGGTTTCCCTTCATTCATCTTTGTGTAGATTGAGCTCACGGCACTGGCAATCTCTCAGGAGCAGGTCCAGCGACATAATGCCTTGGTGTTCAGTCCTTGTTCCATATCTAGCAGTTGTTTTTTGGACTCCATAGGGTATCCCTCCATTGCTAAAAGGAAGAAAATGTAAATTTCAGGAGTTAAACTGATGACTATTAATCACCATCCACTGCAGATAAGAGAAGAAATATAGCTCCCGCTGAACTTGGGGTCTCTGCATGCTAAATGGACTTCTGTTGTTTTGACCAATATATTGAGCACTGTTGTATGGGGAGTGGATTTCATCCGAGAAAATTACAAAAACTGCTGATGTTAGTAAAACACATTTGTCCCAGGACAATATTCAGACACTCCTGCTGGAAAAGGATAGGAGGAAGTGTGGACACTGGAGCATAATTCTTGGGTCAGACCTCACAAATTTAATCAGGAAACCTGTTGATACCTTTTGGGCTACTGCATCAACCTGGGCTGGACGGAGTGTGGGCTTAGCTTCTTTCAGTTTAGGGAAATTATTCCTTGGGTGTTCAGTGCAATTACACATGAAACACCATGGACTGTTCTGTACCAGGAGTATGTGAGCAAGAATCCCAAGGGATGATCTATTTTGGGGTGAAGAGTGCCTAAGCTCCCAACTGCCCTGGTTCTCCCCAGTGACAAAACTGTGGCCCTTCTTTAAACTGGGCTTCTACCCTTCCTCTGTGGCTTGCTCACTTGTCACTGGTTTGTATGTAGGAATCAGTCAGATCTACTGCTTTTTAGACAGAATCCATAGATTTATCCCAAATAGCATGTCTGATGTCTTTAGGAGCTGCTCCTGTGCAGAGATCAAACAACTATTCATAACTCTCTGCCCCCTTCCCCTTGGCTCAATTTTTTATCAAATCAGACAATTTATACTGATGTGTTCTATGACTCATCTGGTCATACATTTGGAGGGCTCTAAATTTCAATCTATACATTTCAGGAGTAATTTGAAACCTTTGCAGTATAGCCTTTTAAAACTCATAGTTCAAAGCCTGGTCAATTGGCATTCCATTAAATACATTAAATGCTTTACCCAGGAGCTTACTAATCAGAGTTGGGATTTTCTTGTCCTCTGAAACTTTATATACCTCATATAACCTCTCAAAAGTGGTAAAGTATGCTTCAGTACCATCTGTTTCTCTGTATGTAGGGCACAGCTTGTCCCAGCTGAGCATTCCTTGAATAGAGGGTGTACCTAGGGACTGTCGGATCTGCTCCTCCCTGTCCATTATGCTCTGGGCATATAGCCTTTCCTTTTCATTTTCTTGGGTATCCTTCACTTTCAGCTCCATGGATGATTGGCGTGCAGCTGCTTCTTTCTCCTTTGGGATTTCCTTCACCTCTCAGCTTCTAGGGCTCACCAGTGTGCTGCTGCTTGTTCTTTAGCTCTCTACGCAGCTTCTCATTTTTGGTGTCCATGTTCTTTGCCTTTCTCCTTAGCTAACTATTTTTAGTGTTTATGCTCCTCTTTTATTCTGTCATTCTCCACCCTAGCCAGCACGGACTTTCTGGTTGCTTCACTGACACTAATGTTTGTACTTTATTCTTTTTCTGTTTTCCTTACTTGAAACAAACACAAAATAATGAAACTGTAACTTCTCTTTAACCTGTACTCAACCTTCTGATTTGTGAATCACTTAATGCTAGTGGTACTAGCCAACGAAAGCTTATGCTTCAATTCTTTTGTTAGTCTTTAAGGTGTCACAGGGCTCTTTGTCGCTTCTACAAACGCAGACTGGCACGGCTACCTCTCTGATTCTAGTTAACCAACAAACTGTGCAAACCCTGCCAGCCATGCCAAGGTGATGTTTTGGGGTTCACCCAGGCCAGTAAAGGATTCAGTCAACATCTGCCTTTTAACCTTAGGTATCTTGTGGTTATGCAGCATTAGTTCCAAGCTATGACCCTCAACAGCCTGCCAGTGGCGCACAACCCTCCCCATGGCTATGTCCAACTTGGATCCTCCTCAGACGCTGACATTAGTAGCCTTCCAATCTTGAATTTGCCTCAAAATCATCCTCATGCAGGGTCCTGTCCCTCTCATTGGACTCTCACAGAAAAAGTATTAGGCTTGCTGCCTCTACAAAGACAGTGTAACATTCTAACCTCTCCGCTTAATAGAAGCACACATTGTGCTGAATTTATCCCAAATCATGATTTATGACTAAAGCAAAACAAGTTTATTAACAAAAGGAGCATGGATTAAATTATAGTAGGTAAAAGAAATTAAAGTAGAGATCCTTGCAAGTAGATAAAAGTGAAAACAGGCATCTAAAGATCTAAAACTTAATCTAGTAAAATACAGTTTTTGTTCAAGATGGTTTTTCTCTCAGCCACAGTTGTCTTTCCATCTTTTTATTGGCCAGGATCCATCACAGAGCTCAAACTGCTTGGTTTCTTAGTCTCCTTAGAAAGAAGATTAATTTAGGATTCGCTTCCCTCTCTCTTTATAGTTCAGTGAATCTTTGAAATGTATTCTTCGAAGGTACTCCCAGGTAAAGTTAATTAGTTCATGCTGAGCAAAGGAGCCTTGAGGAATGGAAGATAAGGCTTCTGGTTCTTATGGTGGTTCCTCTCCACTGATGGTAGCTACTATGCAGATTATCTCTACCTGCTGCAATCTCTGACAAAAATGAATTTGAGCCACATGTGGTTTGAGATACATCTGCAGTGATCAGGGGAAAGAATTTGAATCACAGTTATTACACAAGGTTTGCCAGCTAGCAACTCCAGGTAACTAAGGTGAGGACCAGTGTAGCCCACTCTGCAATTAATGGGGGAGTGTAGAGAGTAAACTGCACCATTGGTCCTGTGCTTAGAGTATTAGTTAGTGAAGACCAATGAGATTGGATTTCTGCAACAACTTTTGTTGTCTTTTTATAAAACACCAGCTAGCACTCAACTATCTATTACTTCCCTTATGAAATTTTTTTATGGACTTCACAAATCAGTACTTCCCTGGGACTTCATGTTCTGGCATCAAAAACTACTAAGGCCCCCTGCACCTTCACAGGTGAGAGCTTAGACGCCAACTCCGTGGATGCTCCAGGGCTAGAGCACCCACAAAAAAAAAAATTAGTGGATGCTTAGCAACCACTGGCAGCCAGTTCCCCCCTCCCCTCCAGTGCCTCCCGCCTGCCAGTAGCCCTGATAATCAAATCCTCCCTCTCCCTCCCAGTGTCTCCCAGCCCCTGCGATCAGCTGTTTCACAAGGCGCAGGAGGCTTGGGTGGGGAGGAGCAAGGGTGCGGCACTTCGAAGGAATGGGCGGGAGAGGCGGGGCAGGTGTTTGGTCGGGGGCAGGGCCTGGGGTGAAGGTGGAGAGGAAGAGCCAGGGTAGGGGCTTGGAGGAAGGGGTCAGGTGCGAGCTGGGCCGGGGGCGGGGGGAGCAGAGGGTTGAGCAACCCCAGCGCCCGGAGGAAGTCAGCCCCTGTGAGTGAGAGACACAGCAAAGACTTGTATCGGTGGCATGAGGACAGCATTTCAAAAGGTGGAGGAACAGATGTGCCAGAAAGAGGATATCAGACCTAAGATACCAGGAAAAAGAATAATCATGTGGCCATCCAGGAAGAAGAGAAGGTGTAGATGTGCAACAGGAAAAAGCAGCCTTGAAAAAATCCTATAGTTGTTTTTGGAGGGGACCTTACATGGCAATTTAAAAATTAAACACCTTATCTTTGCTGATACAAAAAGCAAGAACTCACTCTTTTATAGTGCGTTGAGAACCGGTGTGCATGGATTCATTGAAAGGAATGGGGGTGGGAAAATACTGAGGATGTTCAACAACCATCCAGCGGAATGCAGAAGATGATTTGGAGGTACCTCAGTCTGTTTCTGTGTCGTAATGGGAGACCAGTTGTGAAGGCGGAATTGCCAGGATATCTTCGGAATCGCAACAGAGCAACTGCTGGCTACAAAAGTGCCATGTGAATGCCTGTTCTCACTTTTTGGTGACATTGTAAATATGAAGCTGGCAACATTATCTCCCGTAAATGTAAACAAACTTGTTTGTCTAAGGAATTGGCTGAACATGAAGTAGAACTGAGTGTACCTGAACCAGTGGCTAGGCAAACTTTGTCAAACTCATCAACATCCAGGTGAACTTCCCAAGGATGATCAGAGTCCTCAGAGAACCTCACAGAGGTCATCACAAACCAACATGCCACTCTGATTTTTCTACTGTGGTATGTACTGACCATTAAAATGTGACCATCGTGTTCAGAAATGTGGCTTTGTGCACTACATATCTGCCACATTATTCTAATAAACATAATTTTAACTGTTTCTCACTGACCATGCTCAAGTTTGTTCTCTCACAAAAAGAATTTGCCACCAAAACTGAAATTATTCTGTATCTGCAGGTGAAAGAGAGTGAGAAATTTAATTTTAGAAAAAAAATACAGAATCATAGAATGCTTAAATATTTGTAAATATATTTTAGAATTGAGAAGATAATCATATTTCTTTTTCTTCTCAGCTATTAATAGGCTATGAAAATGGGACGGTAGTACTCTGGGACTTGCGATCAAAAAGAGCAGACTTAAGAGTTTACTATGATGAGGTAAGTATTTCCCACTCATTCAGAGTAAAGGACAATTCAGTAGTATTTTAACAAGCAGAAGATATATCTGAAAGGCACTGTTTATTTTTGGGAATGCAATACAAGAGCTCCTCGCTTAAAGTTGTCCCGGTTAACGTTGTTTTGTTGTTACATTGCTGATCAATTAGGGAACATGCTCGTTTAAAGTTGCGAAATGCTTCCTTCTAACGTCGTTTGGCACCTGCTTGCTTGCAGGAAGAGCAGCCCGTTGCAACTAGCTGGTGGGTGGTTAGAACCAAGGTGCACTGGCAGCCCCCATCAGCTCCCCACTTCCCTAAGTTCCCTGTGCAGCAGCTGCCCAGTAGGCTATCAATTGCTGACAGTTCAGCTGTCCCTCCCCCCACTGCCATGTGCTTCTCCTGCCCTCTGCCTTGGAGCTGCTCCCCGAGACTCCAGTTTGCTGTCGGGAGGCAAAAGCGGGACTAATGTCAAGGTGTCCACCTCGCCCCTGCTCCTGCACCCCACTTACCCCATCTTCCACAGAGCAGGGGGAACACATGGATGGAGGGAGCTTCTAGGCAGCTTCTAGGTCCGGTCTCAGCTTGCTGATCTTATTATCAAGGCAGTGTACTTCTGACCCCACTCTTCATACTTAAAGGGGAAATGTGCATATCTCTCTCTCTCTC